>APFE031560784.1:129102-196207 GCA_000404065.3 Pinus taeda | reverse complement strand
GCTGAATTATTTTTACTTATTTCAAGGATTATAGTTATCTTTTAAATAAAACATGTTGTTATTGGTAGTATTTGTTATACATATCATTATATTAACTTTTTCTTACTTTATCTATGCAATCACAATGTTTACATGAAAATTCAGGAACAAATGGTTAAACTGTTGAATGAAGATAGTTGGGATGATGTTGTACGCAACTATCCATATTCAAGTTCTACATCAACATTAAAAGATTTTTATGTTGCATTTAAAAAGGTAACTTGATTTATACATTCAGTTTTAATCATCTGTGTACTATTTTTAATTTAAAACTTACACATACATTTGTTTGTTTGGTAAAAGATGAAGAAAGAAGATAAAGAAGCACCAGACAGTTTCAAGACTTTTATTGAAAAAATAAAGATTGAAAGACTGAGAAAGTAACATATAAAGAATGTTGTACTTGATCCAACTCTTAATCATTTCATTTGGAATGGGCTAGACACTATTCAATATCAAGTAATAGAAGGCGACTGTGAAGACATTGCTAAACTCATACCAAAAACGGATTATGCCCTGGTTATTGCAGATATTCCCCATGGTTTCAATATTCCAAACATTTACTATGATAGTGACCCTTATACTTATCAAGATTTTAATAAGGTGGTGGCGGGATTTATGGAAGTGACGTCATCACCATTATGGAGATTTGTGACGTTTCATTCAGACACACAATTGGCAATGGTATTGTTAAGCTTCAAGGGGAAAAAAAATTCAAGGATGCAGCTTACATGGTAAGATGTTTAAAGGTATATTTGATTAATGTTGAAAAAATCATTTATGTACAAGTTAATTGAACTTTTACTATTTTATGTTACAGGCAAAAGTCAAATCTTCTTAACAATGAAGATCAACAATTTATAAATGACTGTGAGTTCATTCATATTGATAGTTGAGCAAAAGATGATAGCCATATGTCTATGATTTTTAATTGGGTGGAGAGAAAGAGTCATAGCCAAATACTGACTTATGATGCTGTTGTGAGAAAATTAACATATGAAGACAAAGAAACGAAAGGAGAGATAGTTAACATTTATCATAAACCACAATTATTGATTAACTATCTTATAGACATATGCTCAAATGAAGGAGATTGGGTTCTAGATTTATTTTCTGGCTCAGGTAGGTTTTGCCACATGGAATTTAATTTCAATATGTTCTTTTTTTTAATTAATATGTCATTGTACTAATTTACTTCATTATTTTTTTGTGCTTGATAATTAGGTACAACACTAGCATGCTGCATTCAAAAAGGAAGAAAATGCATTGCAATTGAGAAAGATCCATTACAATGCAATTTCATTCAGCAAAGAATTAATGCTCTTCAATTTCTTCCAGATGAAATGCAAGAAATTGGGTTGAGGAAAGGGGACTTTAATGAATCACGTGTGGCAAAAAAGGCAAAGGAACCCCAACCACCATTACATGGAATGTTTGGAAAGACATATATTGGGAGATTTGCAGACATCAAAGACCCATTAGAAGAGGAAATTGCGCAAAAGGAAGCAGAAAATATTGTGGAAGATGACAATGATGAAACTCTAGAGGACGAAGAGTTTGGATTACGTGAAATTGTTGATTAAATTTAAGTTATACCTGGAAATCAAGCTTTGCAATGTTTTGACTCTGACATTTCATGAAAAGAATAATCGATGAATTAAAGCTGTTATGTGTTCAATATTTGTAATTTGTGATTTTCATATTGATTTTTAAGTTAATTATAATTTTTTGAAAAAAAAGGTGTTATTATTATTTTTTTGACATGAAATTCATAAAAGAAACTAGTATTTGACCATTTTTAGTTAATATTTGTGTATAAAAATTGTGATTTTGACATGTTAATTCTAGCAAAAAATTATCAAAACGTTTAGTTTTTTTGTTATATTTATGTTAAAAATGTTTATTTTTATGTCCATTGTTAAAAGATGTTGTTTTTTTAGAAACAATTATTTCATGTGGATTGAAAAATTAATTAAGGATGTATAAATATGTAGATTATCTAAAATTCAAACTATCGACTTTCTAATTTAAAAACGCAAAACAATAAAACCCCCCCTAAAAAAAAAAAAAAATTAAGATACAGAACAAGAAAATATGAATAAGATGACGACTTCAAAAACTATCAAATTTAGAAAATAAATTTTCACATTTCACACACTAGAAAATTAAAAGTCAAAAAATAGGTCTTTTAAAAAAAAGGTGTGATGCAAAATACTCACTTTTTTAAAATCAGCATGAAAATCACTACCATTCTAAAACTTGATTTCATCTTTGAACATGAAAAAAATTTAAAGTTCCAAAAACCATGTTCTAAAAAAAACATGTGTATTCTGCATCACCACTTTTGAAAATCGGGTCATTTTTTTGCTATCTCTACGAAACGAGTAACAATATCAGTTCCCGTTTCAAAGTTTACATTGTTAAACTACCTTCACCAACATGGGATCAAACATCAAACAACCATGCCTTATAATCCCAATAGAACAGAGCAGCCAAAAGAATGAATAGGACAATCTTAAATATGGTATGTTTGATGATGTTTTTCAAGAATCTTAAGTTGATGTTTTGTGATGATTCAATTTGATGTGTTGTGTCTATAAAGAATAGGTATCAATATCATGCCATAAAAATCAAGACTCCCTATCAAATGTGGTATGGCCACATTCCTTCGGTTAGGCATCTCAAAGTTTTTGGTTCCACTTGTTACGCCTTTATACCTAAGGAACAAAGAAACAAACTCAGTGCAAGTGTTGCACCCATCTTGGCCATATTTTGGGCAAAAAATCTGAATTTTGTGGGTAAAGTGTGTAGTAGAAAGGATGTTGTGGAGTGTGAAGTGGACCGCACAACAGAGCAACTGAGCACAATGCGCACTACACAACAAACTCACGGCACAGTATAGGGTCTTCACAGTGAAGTCACTCCCTTTTTGTAAAAGCATATAATATTGTAAAAGTTGAATAGTTTTGGACCATAGTCCCTTGTATTTTGGAAACCATGGTATTGGGTCCATGGTAATGTAGCGATGTAATCCATCAATTTAATAGTATATATAGGGATGAATAATAAAGAAGAAAGGCATGCTTGAATCTAGATCTATGTTATGGTTGTATTTATGTGATTTGTACTTCAGAGAAAGGGGTAAGGCTCCGCAACTGAGTGCGCAGAGGCCTCGGTCTATAGCTCAGTGCACAGATGTCTGCAACTTAGTGCACAGACAACCTGCAGTTGTGTGCACAGGTGAAGAACTATTTGTTGTACCAAATTCTCTATTATATTCAATATTTCTTATGGTCATATTCCCACATTGGGATGAACCACGGTAAAATATGTCTCTTCATGTGTTTATTTTATTATTATCTGCATTTTATTTTAGTACTGTAAATTTTATGGATGTTTAAGATATGTTTAAGTAATGAATGTAATTCTACAAAGTAATATATAAGTTCGAAGTAGTTCATGAATACAAAGTAGTTTATAAGTATTAAAGCATAAGAAAATACAAAATTTCCACATTGTAGTATCCCTCAAGGTTGCAGAAACCTGGTTCTCCAACCTCCCATAGTCACTTCGAGTGAGACTGCAACTTTCTTACAGATTGTTGCTGAAAAGGGACAGTGATTGAGGGTTTTGTTGGTGCACAATAAAATCTGAACCTGGGTCAGCCTAACCTAAGCCAATAAACGATTTCGTTGCAAAAGAAATCTTTTGTTGGCTTTTTTATATCAAGCATTTCTAACTCAGGTCCATTCACTTTGTATTAGCCTTCATATTCTACTATGTAAATATTGTAAGGGTCTTCAACTTCTTTTGTAGTGGTGTTGTAGCATTCCAGTACATTTTGTAGCTGCTCAACCTAATTAGGCTGCCAAGTGAGTGGAATTTCATTCTCAAAAAACTTCCTTTCAACTATCTGTAGGGTTGAATCTATATATGGGAAATCATCTTCAAAGCTAAATATCAATATAAACCCATCAACCATCTTTGCCCAGTTTGCGGTACCATGTCGAAGTTATGTTTCCAAGTACTAGTTTTGAGGAATTGTCTTCAATGTATGGATGAACACATGCACCCATTATTTTCATGGATCTCCTTCCACGGTGTAATGCAAAGCTAGATGTACTCTCTAGGATTAGTTTGATCGTCATATTTATTTGCCAACTTTGTTTCTACCTGACCAAACGTTATCCATATCAACCTTCGAAATTATTTCCAAGCCCCTATATTATTCTTATGTGTACCCCACCATCTAGAAGGAGTAGCTCTTAGAGCTATATCCAGGGTTAACAATATTTCACACTTTGGTACCTATTCTTCATATTCTTCAAGAAAATTATTTATATCACCCAAACCATCATAAAATGGTAAGTCGCATACCTCAGTTGTCATACAATGAACTACTTTAGTAACTCTGAACATCGCCTCGTAGATACTTCATGTAACCTTTTTTTCCAATTTTTTAATTCTTCTTTTGAATATGAAGCACAAGAACTGTCATGCTCCCAAATAAAATTGCCTTAAGTAGGTTTAACACAGTCTTTCTCTTTTGCTATCATCTAATAGATGTTATCTATATTAGTTGTGTTTTACATCTCTTTAACTGGTTCAATATACCTCGCTCCTTCTGATGGATCCAAGGGGATGATCACTCTCAAATTGTTGCTTTCAAATATCATTAGCCTCTTCTTTAAGCTGATTATAGCCATGTTGGAAAATTCCCAATCCAATCCAAGTAATGCAAGATAGGGGTTACTGTCATCCACAATTTCTATTACTTCAAAATCAGTAGTAGTGTGTACCCCTTCAATGTCCACTATAATGACTGATAATCTTCCTAGAGGAACAATCTTTTGTTGATTCACCATTCTTAGCTGAATAGGTGACCATTGCAACTTCGGTTTACACATTAACTCCCATGTTTTCTTTGTCAGGAAATTAGCTTCTGATCCCAAATCTAAAATAACTTGGTCCATGTCATATTCTCCTATTTGTGCACTAAGCCTCATTTCCTTTCCAGTTCTCTTCTGTCTATGTAAATTGTTAACTTCATGCATCTCATTCTGTGGTACTTCTTTAGATGCGCAGGAAATTATCAATTCTTGAAATCCTTCTACAACTCTTTGATCTTGCAATGATTTCATACGAGTTTGAAGAAAATATTATTTAAAGTGTCTACCTTATATGTTGCATCTCGTTCTTTTATTGTCAGAGCTTATATTCATAAGGGGGTGGGGGGGTGGGTGGAGGGGGGATAGGGGGTGGGGAGAACCAAAAGAACCCTGATTATTACTGATTCTACCTTTGATAAAATTTCAGGCTAGAAAGGTGAATACTGTGGAGTTACTTTGGGGTTCTCGGGGAGGTTTTCCTCACTTTCAAACTCACTTAAAAGAGGGCTATAGTGAGTTTCTATAAAATTCTTTGGCCACGAGATCTCTTCCTATTGTCTATTATATATCTTTTTCCACTTTGTGTTGTTCCCATTTCTTCTTCGGATCTTCTCCCAAACATAAGTAACTAATAATCTGACTGCATTCATAAAATTCCCTTTTAACACAAAAACATCTTAATCCAAATTTTTAGAGATCTCAAGAACTTACCTCACCATCCCTTGAAAATTTTCCATTCTGCTTCGCTATAGGACACAAACGAATCTATCACAAACTCAGTGATGAATCATCCCAAGATGTTATCAATCCAAAAGTCAACAGATCTTGAGATCCTATTGCCAATGCTCTTGAGTCATTGTATCATTTCAGGAGTCGACCCCTTAGGTTCATCCCCTTCAAAACAATTATTTTTCTAGGTCAACCTTAATATCCACTTGTACAAATCAAAATGAAATGAACCAAAGAAGATTTCATATTGATCTTCAAAAGTATACTTCTCCAACCACATTTTAGATGACAACTGAGGGTTTCTATTCTCCCGATCTGCAAATTCTCGTTCCTTCTTTTCTATCCACTCTTGTATTTCCTTCTTCGGTAGATGCCACATAAAGATATCCCCCACACAGATCCCAGTCCCAACAATGGAACCATTTGTTGGCTTAGGGTGGGCTGGCCTAGCTTCAATTCCTTATTGTGCACCAAAAGCACCCTCAATCACTGGCCCTTTCAGCAACGACCTACAAGTAAGTCACAGTCTCACTCGGAGTGACTATGGGAGGTTGCAAAACTAGGTTTTTGCAGCCTTGAAGAATACTACGATGTGGCAGTTTTTTATTTTCTTATGCTTTAAAATTTATAAACTACTTCACATTCATGAACTAATTCGCACTTACATATTACTTCGCAGAATTACATTCATTACATAAACATATCATTAACATCCATAAAGCTTCACAATAGTGGAAATAAAGTGCAAATAATAAGCAAATCAGCTCATGAAGACATAGATTTTACCATGGTTCATCCCAATGTGGGACTACGTCCACAAGAATTGTGCTTATAATAGATAATTTTGTATAGCAAATAGTTCTTTACCTACACACACATTTGCAGGTTTTCTGCACACTAAGTTGCAGACCATTTGCACACTAAGATGCAAACCTAGGCCTCTGTGCACTTAGCTGCGGAGCCTTGCCCTTTTCTCCAAATTACGGATCCTAAAAATACAACCATAAACATAGATATAGATCCCAATCATGTTTTTCTTCTTTATTATTCATCCCTATATATACTATTACATTAAGGGATTACATTGCTACATTACCATGGACCCAATACCATGGTTTCCAACATACAAGGGACTATGATCCAAAACCCTTCAAATTTTACAATATTATATGATTTTACAAAAAGGGAGGGGCTTTGCTGTGAAGCCCCTGTACTACGTGGTGATTTTTTTGTGTGGTCCTCATTATGCTCCACTGCTCTATTGTGTGGTCTACTTCATACTTTGCGACATCCTTTCTACTATGCGCTTTAGCCACAAAATTCAGATTCCTTCCCCAAAATCTAGCCAAGTTGGGTTCGCCCCATAGAAAGGAGTCACACATGTATCTTCTTGGGGTACTCAAATGCCTCCAAAGCATATTGTCTCTATGATGAAGTGAATAAGAAGTTTATAATATCTAGAGATGTGATCTTTCTTAAATATTCCAAGACTGATAATGTTGTTGAGCAGCAGCTTGATCGCTTGGATAGATTCAGACATCCAAAGCATTTTCAAGAGTTTGATAATGACATTCCACATCTTGAAGGTTGGATCCCTATACTGAATCAATCTATGGAATCTCCTTTTGAAGAACTCTCTCCCCCGCATGAAGCTCCAAACATTGATGACACTCTGAGTGGTGTGATTGATAGAATTGGGTGACTAAATCTTGATTCAACCCATCTCATTCAACTGAGTAACCTGGACCATCTCATAAAGGTCCTCCAAAATGGTTGATAAATACACTTGAATTATTCATCCTTATGAGGTTGGAAAGACAGGAACAAGAATCTCAACTAGCCATAATGGAGGTGATGCAGATGATCCTGATTCACGTGTTGATATGGATGTTTCTTATGATTATGAACTAAATTTGTCTATAGATTTCGAACCAACTTCCTTCAAAGAAGTCGCTTCTCATGATGAATGGAAATAAATGATGTAGAAAGAATATGATGCTTTGATAAAGAATGGCACGTGGAACTCGGTTGATCCTCCATTGGGAACCAAACCAATAGGCTACAAGTGGGTTTTCAAGAACAAGTATAAAGAAAATGTCTCACATGACAATCATAAATCTAAGCTCGTGGAAAAAGGTTTTGCACAGAAGGAAGGGTTTGATTATGAGGACACCTTTTCCCCCACAGAAAAATGGGATACCATTCGGACACTCTTTGCCTTGGTAGCACTGAACAATTGGAAATTCCATAAAATGGATGTGAAAACTGCTTTCTTGAATAGAGATCTAAAAGAGAATGTTTTTATGTCCCAACCAGAAGGATTTATTGTGAAGGGCCAGGAACATAAAGTATGCAAGCTTGTAAAATCCATGTATGGCCTCAAGCAAGCACCATGAGCTTGGGACGAGAAATTGGTTGGACATCTTCTAAAACTCAATTTCAAACATTATGATCCTAATGATGCAACTTTATTTGTCAAGAAAGTCGGAAAAACAGTTGTATATCTTGTGGTATATGTAGATTATCTTTTGATGACATGGAACAATGATAAAAACATTACAACCATAAAGAAAGGAATGAGGAAAGGTTTTGAAATGGTAAATTTGGGCTATGTTCACTACTATCATGGTATTGAAGTAACCAAGCATCAAAAGTTTATATTCCTATATTAGAAGAAGTACATTGGAGATCTGTTGAACATGTTTAGCATGGTTGAGTAAAATCCTTTGACTAATCCAATGGAACAGAATTTAAAGCTCACATCCACTGAAGGAAAAGAATTTGAGGATGCAACAAAGTATAGATAGCTCATAGGAAGTCTCAATTAGCTGACTACTACCAAACCATACATTTCATTTGTTGTTGGAATCCTCTCTAGGTTTATGCAAAAGCCTTATGAGGGTCATTGGTCTGCTACAAAAAGAGTTCTAAAGTACTTGAAGGGAACTCAAGACTTTGGACTCAAGTATACACAGGTGGGTGACTTCAGCTTGATTGGATACTCAGATTCAGATTTTGATGGAGATAAAGAAACCAAGGTATCTACTTTAGGTTATGTTATGAGTCTTGGATCAAGAGTTGTCTCTTGGAGGTCACACAAATAGTCATTTCCAGTAGATCGCACAACTGAGGACAAATATGTGGTAACAATTGAAGCAATAAAGGGAATTTTGTGGCTTAGGAAAATTCTAGAAGATTTGCAGGAGAAACAAGTACATTCAACTCCTCTTTTGATTGATAACAATTATGTAATAAATTTGGCAAATAACCCAAAGTTCCATGATCGAACGAAGCACATCAATAAAAAATACCATCTGATTCAACATCATGTTCAGAGCAAAACAATCCACCTATGATATTGTTCCATAAATGAGCAAATTGTAGACACCTTCACTAAAGCGCTTCAAAGGGAAAATCTTGAAAGATTCAAAATGATGCTTGGACTCACCAACATCCCTTTAGATTAAGGGGGGAATGTTGACACCTAATCTTTGGGATTAGGAAAAAGTAAAATATTTGAAATAGATAAATTAAATAAGTTGTAAGATGAAGAGACGTTGGGAGATGAAACCTAATAGTCTCTCTCTCCTTGTATATATCTAAGATTTCTCTTAACACAAAATAGTAATTACATTTGTGGAGTTACTCCTAGCCTGATAGGAACATTGTCAAAATATTTTCTAAAATCAATGAAACAATAGAAACTATCATTTTTTATTATTTTAAGAGTCCTTTATAAAGATCTTAAGAGTAACAAGGATGTCCTTGGAGTTAAATGGTATCTCCTAAACCCAACTTGGCCTTTAGCTCTTTTACCATGACTTTATAGCCATGGGATAATATTCTTATCCAAAACTATTACATATAGTTTGGCTAAAGTGTGGCTAATCATAATGGACCTATAATGGAGTCAAGGCTTAGGGAATCTTTGGTTTGTTACCAAATTGAAGAGCTTTTGTATAGGAGGGGATGAGGATATGCCCTTCTATTTTAAAAATTCCAACTTGGTAGCATTCAATATCCTTACCTTTCCCATTAGTAAGCTTCTTAACCCCAAAGTTAATGTCTTCCAAATAAAATATATCATCCTCTTTACGAGCATTCAAAATGGTGTCCATTGCATTAGGATGTTCACAAAAAATAATTAATGTATGAATTTTAGTTCTTTAAGGGAATTAGATTATCTTGTTTAGTTTTATGAATTATAAATTTTCTCCAAAATTGTCTAGGATCATATTTAGAAAGGTGCATCAACTACTCTTGCTTTATATTTATATAAAACATTTTCTTCCTTTTAATAATAATTTTGTATGTTGTATCTTGTCAATATTTAAAGATTCATTAGGAGCGTCCCTAATCACTTTCCTAACAATTTTTCAATCTTTATCATACCAAGGGTTGGTAGTTCTATTATTCTTTTAAAATGACACCTTAATAGAGAGCTTACTAATGGAAGTAGAGATGATTGTAGTAAAATTATGATACAAGTTTTCAATGTTATCCTTAAAAGTTAAGAGGTGTAAATCCCTATTTAACTCCTTTAAGAAGAGATCCATTTTACTTTTCTCAAAAATTAGGTGCCTTGGATTCCCAAAATTATCTTGTGTGTGGGTTTTGTGCATGGAAAAATTTAGAGTTAAGGATAAAGGTTTATGATCAAAGTTAGGCTCATGATCGTTTAAGAGGTCAAAATTTACAATTCTATTGGAACACATGGATATCATATATCACATGATCCATGACAATACTACCAAGCCCATGAATACACATCATCTAGTTGAAATTTGTCCACTTGATTATGCGATTGCAAATGATAAGGCCTTTATAACTACAAAGCTTGACTAACTCGGTACCAAATAAATTCTTGGTGAGGTCTTTAGAATTTCTTTTGTATTTACTAGCTAAAAAAAGATTCTCATATAGCCAAAGAGGATTAGGGTTGGAATCATTACTTAGAAGAATAGCTTGGTTCGTTGTAGTTCTAAAATTTAAGTCTTCTAACAAGAGAATATTACCTTTAGTCCTCAAATTATGAATATCTTGTTCTTAGGTATTATAAGGGCAATTTTTATCTATTTTTTTTTCTTATAAAAGGTAGAGTTGATAGGTGCAAAATAATAATATTCTCAACACTAATGTTCAAAATTTTGATCCAAATGTATCATTTGAGAGGGTCTATCTTATGAATTCAAGTGTGATGAGAAACATCCATTTTTACATAACATATTGTCCCTCCAATCCTCTATGAGAGGATTTCTTGTTCCACACTGACCATAAAATGAATCCATCTATGTGAGGGACCTTAGAATCATCATGTTCCTGAGTTTTGAATAAAAATATAATATCAAGCTCACTCAGAACATAGCTTAACATAGGGCTTATGCCATGGAATGCCATGAAAATTTCAAAAAAAGATCTGAAATGTTCTAAATTGCTATTTATTACTCTCATTTTGGTCTCTATCCTATTTCTAATGGTTGCTCGTTTTCCTTCCTTTTAAGGTCTTTTAAAGCTTTTGTACCTCTTTCCTTAATTCAACTTGGTCTACTAAAATGAGTTCATCATTTATAAAAATCAATATCTCATAGAAGTTTCGATATTTATCCAATATTCCAAATTTATAGTTCTATCGCTGACCCTAAAAGAAATCAATCTATCTTTATACTTGAATATATTTCTCAATGTTTATGCTTCGATGAGATAAATTACTATTAAATTGATTTTGAAATTTGAAAAATATGAAAAAAATACTTATGCCCAACTAAATATCACAAAGCAATTCCATAATTTCCTTGTACAACGTCAATGCCTAAGGACTAGATGTATATTGAAAGTATTTATAATAACCTACTCACAACTAAGTTGTATGTTTTATGAGTAGCATTCCCATTCAAACAATAACCTTTGAAATATTAATATAAATACTTTTTTCCGAAGTGGGGTTTAGATTACATGAAAAAACGATCACTATAAAACTTATAAATTTTGATAAAAATAAAAATCTTAAACTTATTAATATCTATAATTTGGTAAATATAAATGTAAATTCAATCCTTAAGAAAATGAGTGAAACATAATATCGAAATCACAAAAGATTCTAATGATCTAAACTATGAAGTGGTTTCAAAATTTAATGGCTACAAACTAGGTAGTTTCTACCGCTTTGAATAACTCGGGGATCCTGGTATAATTATCTCGGTGAACAGAGATTTATGACACAAATTGTAGTTAGAGAATGAGACGCAAACAAATAGCAACTTCTGCAAACAACCCCAACAGAAACCATAGCCACCCCACACACTCTACAAAATGCACAACCAAGTTACCAATTTTAAATTCTATAAACATGAAAAACTATGAAATATGTAGAAATTAATTTCATTGAACTTCACCTTCACAATATAGGTTTATACCTACAAATTGTGTTGCCACAAACTATCTCAATGATCAATATTCTAAAGGATGTTATGGAATCCAAATTCCATAGTGGCATGTTACATTAAGGGATTCACCACTATGTTTTTCACAAGAAGTAGCTTATTTGCTGAAATAAATGATGCACCATATTTTTCTCTAAGTCCAAGATTCACTTACACATATACTTTTCTAGGTCTAAGCTTCACCCACATAGCCAATTCATGCCATCAAGTAAGAACAAGCCACTTTCCCAATGGTTTTCTTGAAAAATTCACCTACAAACTGTGGTCATGTGCATGCTTATTTCTTTCTATTCTTGTCCATATCTCTGATTCTCTTTTCATGGTCACTTCAACATGTCTTCATGGGTAGATACTCATTCTTCCCTTGTCTTATGTATTTCTTGTTTAGGCAAAATTTTGAATTAGTTCACATTGATCGTTGCTTCATTCAACGAGAAGGAAATGTAACAACCATAGAGTTGTTAGATAAATTCATATTATGGCACAATAATGATCCAAATGTATTTCAAACACATATTTGAATAAGACCACCCATTCAATTACATTTTGTATAGGTTGAGTGCATTCATATGTCAATAAGCAATAGAACTAAACATCTCATGATTGAACATATCTTTCAGTGGTTGGCTCTGGTACTTTATTTAGATTTCTTGACCTTATTGTCTTTTGTGATTTTGGTACCATGTTCAGGAGTTCTTGCTCTTAGTATCTTTGTCCGCCATAAAATTATCCTTACAATCTTATTAATAGAATGAATATTATGCCATTGTTAATAAAATACAAAATACAAAACAATTACGGAATTATGGAATAATTACACCATCATCATATCTATGACATGAATTTTGGATGGAAAAAGAGTGATACTACAGATGACCCTGACCCTAACTCTAGCTACCCCAACCATCCCTACATGCTCTATAGACCACACAACTGAGTTACCAGTTTTAAAATTTATAAACATGAAAAATAATTAATATAGAAATGTTAATTTAAATAGACTTCGTATTCATAACATAAGGCTATACATACAAACTATATCATTACAAACCATCTTGACAATAGATATCATCAAAAATGTTATGGTATTCAAATACTATAACATAGTTCCCATGTTGATGAGAATTGTGATCTCAAAAGGAGAACTCTATCCCTAAAATCCCATAATTTGGGGTGAAAAACTTCAAAATCAACCCCCAAATTAAAAAATAGTGTCATTGGTAGCTCCTTTTTTTCAAGGTTAAAATTACATTATTTTGCAATGAATGCATTAACAACCTCTTAATATTTCTAATGAAAACCTTAAAATCAATCCCAAAATTGAAAAAGTGGTGTTGACAATAGCACCACTTTTTTCTAAGGTTAAATTGCAAATACTTTGAAACCATGGACTTAATAACTAGTATCATTGCAATTAAAATCTTAAAATTATCCCTTGAATCAAAAAGTGGTGCTCCCAATAGCACCATATTTTCCTTTCGAGGCTCAAATTACTTCTTCTTTTTTAAATTATGGCCTTAAAAATTATTATTTCTGAAATAAAAATTCTAAAACCAACCCTGGAATAAAAATAGGTGCTATGAGTAATGTCATATATTTTTTAAATCTTAAAATTATGACATTTTTGAAATCATCTCCTAAAATACTAATATTGTTGCATGTGAAATCTTAAAAAGGGAAAATCATTGAAAAAAAAGAAGAAGAAAAAGAAGGGAAAATAGAGAAATAAAGGGGGATTTGTTGGCTTGGAGATGCAAGAAACTCACGATCTCATGGTGATTTTGCTGTCAATATATCTCTTGATGCTACAATGTTGTAGTCACCACCCAAATTTGAGCCTCAAGTGAGTCAAAGGGAGGTGGGAGGACCATGTGCCTTGGTGAGCACTTCAGTTATTGTTGCACCAAGACCTCCTCCTCCTCCTGAGGGCCAACTAGACAAGTCAAACTCTTCCTGTTGTGACCACCCCTTCTCCTTTGCCTCCCGCATTGACAAAGCATCACATAACCATCCCTAACTCTCCATTGCCACGTCACAACCATATTTATAGAAAAAAAAATTAACAAAACAAACATATTTTTCTATAAATATTTTACATTACATTTTAAATAAAAAGTTAAAACGAAAAATAAACCAATTTAAAATATTTAAAAAATATACAAACACATTTGAAAAAACAAAACAAAATATTTATAAAAAAGATATTTAAAAAATAAAAAGTGGAAAATTTTAAAAACAATAATGGAAAGCAAAAAACAATAGTGGGACAATTTCCCAAATCATTCTTCCTCCACCCATCTTAACACACACCCATTTCAACACATCCACATGCTTCTCAAAGGAGTGCTAAAGGAGTGCTAGGCCAAATGTTGGTCCCCTCCCCTTGCAAACCCCCACTTTTAGTGGTAGGAAGTGAGGGCCTATGAGGTGAGAGGTCTAGCTGATTGCTCAAAGGAGTAATTATCACTCCTAAACAATGCATGGGACAATACCAAATCTTGGGAGGACATGGAGAGAGGGAGAGGGGAAAGGTGAAGTGGGGTGTGGTGGGCGGAGGGGGTTTGGGGATGATTTTGAGAATCATTCCCCATCTCATTCATAAACTTTTATTGATTTTCTTTTCTGCTTTCATTTTTTAAAATATATGTTTTTTAATTATTATTTTTATATGTTTTTTAAAAGAATTATTTTTAGACTAGAGAAATTGACAACTAGGACGGTTTCATACTCGCGTGACATGGAGTGAATTCCAACTACTAACATTATAACGTCTAGGTGCCTGATTTACTCCCCTTCCACAAACATAGGTAAATTGAGGGGATTTGAACCTTGAACCTAATCATACATAACTTCATTATCATGGTGATCATCAATTGAGTTGCCCCTCGAGGGTTACTTTTTATGTCTTAATTTCTTTTAAATTTTTAAATTTTGTTTTTTTATTTAAGTTTGTTTGAAGTTAAATATTTTTAAATCATTATTCTGAAATAAATTTTTATTTTCTCTAATGCAAATTTTTAAAATAATAATAATTTATTAAAAAGATTTTTCATTACAGGTTTTTCCCCTTTATTTTTCTATTTATTTCCACTTATTTTTGTTTATTTTTCCACCTTATTTCAATATTTTTCCTTATTTTATGATTTGTATATAGCAATTCTAAGATTTTAGGACATTATCAAACACATTGTAATTTGAAGTGCAAGAAAATGAAATATGGTGCCATTAATAGCACCTCTTTGTTTCAAGGATTCATTTTAGGATTTTGATTGCAAGAATACTTATTTTCAGGGCCATGATTACGAAAGGTAGTAATTTTAGCCTCAAGGAAAAGAAAGAGTATAACTGGGAACACCACCTTTTGATTTGAGGGGTTTTTTTAGGATTTTTGTTGTAATGATACCTATTTTGAAGACCATGATTTAAAAAGCGTAGTCATTCTATTCCTTGAAAAAAGACTAGGTGTTACTAGGAGCACCACTTTTTGATTCTAGGGTTTATTTTATGATTTCGATCATAATGGTGCCACTTGTTAAGTCCATGGTTTCAAAATAAATGCAATTTTAACCTTAAAAATGGCATTATTGTCGATGCCAATTTTTTATTTGGGGATTGATTTTAAGGTTTTTGTAGGAAACAGTACAATATTGTTAATGCCATTATTGTAAAAACCAATAACTTTAACCCCTAAGAACATGGTGCTACAGATAACATCATTTTCCAAATTGAGGGTCAAATCAACCATTAAAATAACCTTTAAAAGAATGAGAAGACTTGAGGGTTTTCATTGAGTTGATAACTATGTTTTCAGTTGTATATTGAATAAAGGAAAGTGCCATTACTTTTTTAATGATTAACATCTTGCTGGTAAAAATAAAAGAGGAAATTTCTTCTTTTATAAGTGTAGGCTCCACCCACATAGTTGATCCAATAGTGGCTTGAGAACAAGAAATAATTGTTTCACCTCCTCTATTAATCTTGTTAGCAACACAAATCGTTGTTTATTTTTATAATGTATCTCAACCTATGTCCACATAAAACTCTAGTTGCAACCTAAAAATAAAGGCATGGAATGGTGAGGCATTCAAGGTGAATGGGATGGGGTGGGAAAGGTTCAAATTACGTCAAAATATGGTGCATTTGGAATGCAAGGAATGTTTTTGGCCTTGCCTTTCCTATAATTCTAACTACTACATTTATAAGATCTACTACATCACTTTTTGTATAACCAAACACAACATCAACCTCTTCATCCCAATGATATGCATTAGTAACTATATCCAATGGTAGAGACAAGTGCAACCTAGGTTGAAACTGTAGGAAACCCATTTAGAATGGAGGTATCCAAGCCCAAAACATCTATTTGAATTTGATAGCTTCTTCATGGAGTGGTATACCATATATGTGCAACTCTACATGGCCAATGCATGGCATGCACAATCTACAATGTGGTTGTCCACTGCAGTCTCCATATACTACCATGAGGCCATATTAGCATCGACGCATGCTTCACATGACAATATAAAAACAATTCCTCTATATTCATAGTGGATTTTTGTGTTCAAAAAGGAAAAGACCCAATAATTCAAGCACTATTATTGAATTATAGAGAGGTTAATGACACCATATAAATAAATACTCACTAGAAGTGCTAGCAAGATCGTTATCTTGAGTTCAAAAGCACATGTTTCCTCTTAGATCAACTATCATTTATTTTCTATGTATCCATTCTCTGACTTTCCTACGATCCACCAAATTCCTTCTTTTTATGTATAATCAAATGATTGAAAGATACTTTCTACTTTATCAATGTGAAAAAAGGTTTCTAAGCATACTATAAAATTGTTAGCAGATTGTTAAATATTTGAAGATGAAGAAAATATGCTAGACAAGAATAATGGTAGGAAAGTAAAAATAACTATGATGGATTGGCAGTAGGAAGCTCTTGGAGATATTTATTAAATAAATATTAAAACTGGAAATATATCTTGCCATTTTAAGTGACCCAAGTAACTTTATTGGGTAGGTTAGGAGTGGGTGTAGCAGGAAGTTATAGAGGTCTTTCACAGGAAAGAAGTGGGTTGAAATTTTTAAGTAATATAAATGGTTATATAAAGGTTATTCAATTTAAAAGTAAACCACATAAGGAAAGGAAGCTTCATAAACTTAGTAGGCAATTATCTATGAGTTGGTAAAGTGTATGGGCATACCATGGTGCTCTAGGTCTTCTTGAAGAATGAATTTCTCCAATAAAACACCAATTGATTGCAACTAATACATATAAAATGTATCTATTAAAGGATTTATTAAATATTTTCATTGTTATTTGCTGAGTAGTGGCCAACCTAGATTACTCGATAATATTTCGATGATAAATTATCCATATGATGTCCGAAAAGAATGATTACAAAGGTTTGTTAAATTGGATTCATAGATGTATCTATATTATAAACAAGTTAAATTTTATTTGAAATGATATATCAAAAATGTTGAGGAGGCTACAAAAAATAGTTGTTTTATATTTCTAGCCGAGACCAACAATCATAGTTTTTGGCATAACTTTTTCATTTCATGATGGATCAACTTGATTTCAACTGAATATGAAAGTAGATTCATATGTGTATCTATGATATAAATAGTTTTTTAATTGATTTAAAATGCAATATCAAAATTCCTAGGGAAAAGGTTGCATGAAAGAAATAATTTTGATTTCCATTCTAGACCAACAATCATAGATTTTTGCATGAATTTTTCATCTAGAAATTGATTAATCTGTTAAAATTGGATATGAATTATGTTATATCCAATAGAAATATGTTTTTAAAAATGAATAATTTATGGGTAAAATATGCCACTAAACAATGTAGGAAACATAGTTTCAACAATGTAGATATAGGATAGGTAGTTATCATTTAGAGCATAACTTTCTCATAGGATATCAAAATTAATAAATCTAGTTAGATGTAAACTAGATTCATATGATAATATGCCATATAGACATGTATAAAATATTTATCCCTTTGGTCTTCCAAAAATGGACTGTCCCAACTCTATTCTTAATGAGTTCATTGCCAAGAATTTAACCAATAAGTTGTTTCTTTCAAATGATGATTTGAGTTTGTGGATTTTTGTAGGTTTATATGTTCTATGTAATGCATACACATACCAGAAATTTTAAATATCCAATTCCTATTTTTTTTTAAAACGACCTTGACAAAATACCTAAACAACTCCTATAGGCATTCTGTAAATACTTTCTATGGAATTAGAAAATGATATATCCCTTAAACCATTGTATGGGTATTGTTATATTTTTGTATACATGGTGTTTTCAATGTGTTTCTCTCCTCTACAAAAATATAGTTGACCTAGATCATAATTGACATTTTTTACGCCCATGCCCCAAACTTATTAAAAATCTGATTGACAAAGCTAATGAAAGGTCTTCCAAGTTTCATTAATTTAAAAATGAGAAACATACCTCCTCAAAAATTATTGTTACTCTCCTTCATGGATCTTTAAGGGGAAACAACTAAAGACTGAAAACTTTATTACCTTCATTTTCTTTGTTTTTGTAGTGCTTCTTGAAATTAATTCTCCTTTACTCTACCTCTACTGAAATCTTCATAGAATAACATCATCTTCCTCTTACCGTGTTTCCTACAAAGAAATTAGTACTGCGAGAGGCTCTTATTGCACCATAAAGAAAAGGAAAAAATATCTTAATTTAATGCATGCATCTATATGAATGCAAAGCACTCAATATGAGATCTTACAAAGACTCATATAGTCAATATTTTCTCGTTGCTCATCCCCTTACCATGTGTTATCTAAAACCAATATGAGAAGTACTATTGTACCCTTGACACCTCCTGACAATATCACCAAAAATGAAATTGTTTCTATATGTCTTTATTAGATTATAAATAATTGTACATTTAATCTTATCAACTAGGTTTTCCAATGTGCTTGTGAGATGTTGTGCATTGTATGTGTAGGATACAAATTCTTAACTTTCATTAGTTTTTCTAATATGCTTCTACATGGAAATGAAATTTTATCACTACACTCCATATATCCAAAGAATGATCACCCCTATCAATGATACATATAATTTAACACTTGATCATAATTATGGTAACCCTACTATCACTGAGAATTTTTTTTGCATGAGTTAGATGCTTCCTTTTTCTACATATCACAACTCCCACTATTAGCAAGATTTGATAAAAACTAATCCTTTAATTAAAAATGTCATTACAGAAAATTAAAACACACTTGATAAAAAAGGAAATTAACTATAAAGTAAATAAAGATGCATAAATAAATAAACACAGATAAGAAAAGAAAGATTACTAAACAATACATTTCTTTGCTCTAATGGGTTGAGCTTTTCCTCCAAGAATAGGGCACTGAATCGAAACTACAATGGCATAACTCAAACCAAATCAAACATCAGCATAAAAAATGCAATGGAATTGGAGTAAGATCTCATGAAATCTAAATTCTATGCCATGATAATTTGGACTATGTGCTCTAAGATTCCTCCCTTTGAAATGAATATGGAACTCTCTTATATACACGAGCTTGCTTGAGACTAATACATAAGTGTATATCTAGTTAAGGATATAATATTCTCAAATGGTTACAACAAATTTCTTTTTTTTGGTCAAGTAAGTATGGATCCTTCTATTAACTGTACAAGTACATTACATATGTTACACATCTTTGCAAGTGTAAAGACCCAAACAATAACTAGCCTATTGTGGGAATGCCATCAATAGGAAAGGCAAAGCCAGGATCAAACCAATTCACTTGGGTTTCCAAAAACTTGAGGAAGGAGTTTTAAACTCCCAAGGACTCTCTGTCATCCACTGAAAACTTTAGAGCTTCCAAAAAACTAACAAACCCCTCCAAAAGTCACAGAGTTCCACTAAACTTCCACTAATCCAGACCCGATGATAACACAAACCACAATTTAAAAAAATTGAAATCCACCCCTCTAAAGAAACGAAGGCATTTCTTCACCATTGATCTATCCAAGATCCAATGGTCACAACACTTCCTGACTATGAAACATGCTCCCTGACTGTCAACAATTGATCTCGCTCCACCAAATCTAACGGCTCACACATATTTCGATTGGTTAACTTGCACACTTCAAATCCACCTGAAAAGCGGTTTCCCTCTCTCACCTTGCTGATACATGTCACTGAATGAATGGAATCAGATCCAACTAGGAAATACCATTTACAGCTTTTCCTCCACTCGAAATCCACTTGTGGGTTTCCCAACCCGATTCTACTACTCTGGACCCGACGGTAACTCAAACCAAAATTTATAAAAGTTTGAGATCCGCCCTTCAAAAGAATTGTTAGCACTTCTACATTATTGATCTATTCAAGATCCAACGGTCACAACCCTTCCTGACTCCGAAACAAGCTCCTCGACTATCAACCGTCAATCTTGCTCCACCAGATCTAACGGCTCACGCCTATTTCATTTGGTTGTCCACTCGAAAAGTGGTTTCCCTCTCTCATCTCATTGTTATGTGTCACTGTGTGTATGGAATTGGAGCCAACGGGGAATTACCACTTACGACCTTTCCTCCACCCTAAATATGGGTTTCTCCAACCCACTTCTTCTTGTTAACTATGATCAGATATCTATCGGTCCAAAATTAATCTCCATGCCACCGTGTCCTTGGTCTTCCTTCATTGTTCTCAACCATCTGCTCAAAATTATTGGAATACTGATGCTAATACAATCTATGGACTGTTGCCAATCAACAAGCAAACAGTTTAAGCAACCATGTACTCTTGTCTGTCTCCTGAGCCTCATCAATCCAGCCTGTCGATCCAACAATCCCTATCTTTGGCAGCCTGATAGAGGCAATCCTCTAACAATGTGCCTAGGGGTATTAGCTCCCAAACAAGCCAAGTGTCCCTTTCCTTACTGATCACTCCTTCATTCACCAAACGTTCAACTAACATATTAGATTTTATTTTTACATGGACAAAGTGTATAGTTTTTAAGGTTTGCAGGTGGGTATAAGTACAGAGAAAGACCTGTGATAGCTTCCAATGTTTCGACACTTTATCCGGTGTCGTACCATTGCATATTTTCTTGGCTGCTCTAATAATCAATTCTGAATCTACTTCAATGATAACATTGTGTGAGTTTGAGTTCACCAATATTTCTAGGCATTGCTCTAAGGCCATGAGTTCTACCATGTTATTAGTGGCCTTCCCCAAGTGGCCATGAAAGATCTCCTTTATTCATCCCTGTTCATCTCTTATAACATCCCCAAAACTAGCTGACCCTGGGTTGCCCTTGGACGCTCCATCTATATTGACTTTTAGGAAACCATGTGGAGGAGGCTTCCAAATATTTATATCTACATTTATTTGGCTCACACCCTTAATTATGCCCTGTGGGCCTATAGGCTGGAGACTCAAAATGCAGTAATATACATGCATCTTGGGGCAGAGGAGGGTCAATGGGAAGTTTCCACAACAAGCTTTTGACTGTGTCTTTGAGCTACTTAAAATTTGATCAGTTACGTGCTAGGGCTTGCTTGCTTTGTTCTTGAAGATCCTACTATTACGTTCTTTCCAAACATCCAAGATAACAAAGCCTGGAACCAAATTTCGGGCTTTATTGATGATTTCATTCCCTGAGAGGTTTTTCCTCCAATTCTTCAGAGTGTTGGAGATGCTAAGTCTATCCCTATCAGTGTGCCTAAAGATTGAAGCCACCCATTCCCACATGGTAGAGGTGAAAGGGCAGAGGTTGAGAAAGTGATTCATTGTCTCCTCTTATAAACCACATAAATAACATTTGGATGGGCTAGTGAAGCCTTTTTTCAAGAGATTCTCCCAAGTTAAATTTTCCTCTGGTGAAAGTCTAGCCAAATGAATAACTTTATTTCCATCCAGTGGGGGCTCTGCCAAAGATTATTCCATACTTGATCAGGGTTTTGGTAGTTAAACCATGTTACTACCTATTTATCTTTTTAGAGGTTGAATTTTCCTTCAGTGTTCCTTCCCCATATTAGTTGGTCAGGAAAGGAGGAAACCAAAATCCTCCTATGTTCTAGCTCTTGAGCAAGAGAGTCTGCTTGGGCCTTCAGAGGGCTCTCTTCACTACGGCCTAAATCCTCCCAAATTCTCCATTTTCCATTGTTCCTTACCTGGTTCCAGAAGTAATTTACCATGTGTAGACCTTTGTTATCGGTATCATGATTGAGAGCTGTTAATTCATCCTTATACACGTTGGGTTCCTGTTGCCAGTTATCCTCCCAAAACCAAGCCAATTTCCCATCTCGGATCTCCCAGAAACTATGCTGTTGAACAATACCTTTATTTTCCCAGGCAAGGTTCCAAATGTGGGAGCCCTTAGTATGCCCTGACATTTGACCGTGATCCTTCTCCTGCCAATTCTTGGCATATTTTTGTTTCCAAAGGTTGGCCCAGGGGGTTGCCGATTTCTTGATCCAACTCCACCATAGTTTAGCTCCCGAAACTTTGCTGAGGGTTTCAGGGTCATGAAGCCCTAAACCACCATGGCTCTTGGGTTTACAGATATTGTCGCATGCCACTAGAGCCCATTTTTTTTCTCTTCTCCTCTGCCCCATAGAAAATCCCTTTGTATGCTCCTAATCTATTACCGAACACCTTTAGGAGCAGGAAGAGCTGAGAACATGAAAATGGGAATTGCCTACAAGACAGCCTGTGTGAGCATAAGGCACCCCGCCAAATTTAAAGACCTGCATGTCCATTTTTTGATCTTGTCCTGAAGTTTATTTATTATTGGCTCCCATACTCCCTTGCTTAGAGGCTTATCTGTAAGAGGTATGTAGAATTTTATAGAATTTTTCTACAAATCAGCTAGCTCTAATACCATGTAGAACTTTTTCCACAAATCAGCTAGCTCTGATACCATGTAGAAATTTCCCACCTATAGATCACCTGGTAATGCAATGTACTAAAGCAAAAAACTTGATCTACTTCTACAAAAAAATTAGTGGAAGCTTAATTGAACATGAGCAACATCAATAAGAACACATATAACTGATATGGAGAAATCAAACACACATAACACAGAAGATATAACCAGGGTAAAGAACTAGCCTAAAACCACATCTCTGTATTATCATACAAGTGGAAGTGTAACCAATATTACAAAAAGAATCAGCTCAAAAGCTATCCTGCTCTCTCTGCAATACCTCTGCTTCTCATAGATAGTCAAAGGCTTCTCACAAACCTTCTCCTCTGCCCTCCAAGCCTCCTATTTCTATGCACAATTTTTCCCAGGTCCTCCAGCTGCAACTTGTGTGATTCTCACCTCACACACAACACTGACCTCTAAAATAACTGCACAAACCTGAAGGAGATAAATCCTCATCATGGATGAGCTTCCTTTATAGGAAAAATATTCATCCAATTGATAGTACACTGTCCCTTCTCTGATCTCAACTGGGTCTCTGTCAGAACTGACATGCAACAGTTATCCATGAGTGAATCCTCAGTTATCTAAAATAATAGTTGTCACATCCATGCAAGCATTAGAAAACAATATTTTATTATTTTAATAACTTGTTAAAATAATCTAACTGGACTTGACTAGTTAGAACTAAGTCAACTGATTCTCTCATTTTAGAACTCATACTTATTCCCTCAATCAGTGGAGGAAATTAAGGATAAATTCCTCAATCAGTGGGACAACTCATGTGCATGCTCACAAAGACTTCACATTCAAATTCCTTAACTAATTAACTCAATTGAATTAATTAATTAATATTTCCAATTGTTGTTAAGATCAAAATTAATTTTACTTCCTATAGATAGACTAGGGACTACTATAAATAGGAAGGGACCCAAAATGCTATTTTTAGAACTTTCTATTTTTAGTAGTTTCACCTCTCACCCAAGGTGGCCAATGCCTTGACTGTCCAAACTGCTATTTTTAGACATGCCATTTTTAGAAGTCCTATTTTTAGCACATTCTAAATTTAACATTTCTTGTTGCACATTTTTCAACAAGGTATGCCCAGATATTTGGAAGGTAACCGGTCCCTTTGAAACCCAAGAATCCTGGTGATGTTTCTCTGAATAGCAATGTCAGTGTTAAAGAAAAAAACTTTTGATTTATTGAGACTTACCTCTATGCCAGTTACCATAGCAAAGTCATTTAAGATTTGTTTGATCGCTCTGGCTTCCTTGTCTATGGGTATGCCCTGCAACATTATGTCATCCACAAATTGTTGATTAGTATTTGCCTCTCCATCCAAGGTGAGTTTGATACCCTGGATTCTTCCTTCAACATTTGCCATTTTTATCACTCTACCTAGCCCTTCCATCATTAGAACAAAGAGGAAGGGTGAGACTGGATCCCCTTATCTGAGACCTCTAGAGGGTGTGAAAGTTCTTTAAGTGGCACCATTGAGCAAGATGGAAAAACTGGTCGTGGTAACTAGTGCCATAACCCATCTTATCTAGTTTTGGTCAAATCCATATTCTCTTAGAACTGCCCTTATATAAGACCAAATTAGCTTGTCGTAGGCTTTCACTAGGTCTAGCTGAATGATGATACCAGCTCGTTTGTTGCTTTTGAGAGAGTGTACCACCTCATGAGCTTGGATGATGTTATTAAGGATTTGTCTTCCTTCCACATAGCCCTTTTGCTCCTCTGAGAAGAGAGTTGGTAAGAGGGGCTTGAGTCTATTGGCGATCACCTTGGAAATAATTTTGCACACCACATTACATAAAGCTATCGGTCTGAATCCATCCGGAGTCATGGATTTTTCCTGTTTTAGGATTAAAGCTATGAAGGAAGCATTAAGAGCCTTCAAAACCTTTTTGGATATTCTTGAGTCTTCCACCACCTCAAGGATATCATGTTTGACTATTTTCTAGTAGCCTTTGAAGAAGTATATATTGAACCCATCAGCTTTTCCATTTTGCATTTCATTGATCACTTCACTGACCTCCTCTTCTAAAACTAGCCTGTTAAGATAGTGGTTGTCCTCTCTGATCACCAGCTAAGGGATGTACTGAGTGAAATTGTTGATGAACCTAGATCTATCTGCTAGAGGCTCCTATGCTATACTGAGGAAGTGTTGAACAAGGACAGATTCCATATCTTTGTGAGAGGCGACTTGTATCCCTTGAGAATATTTGAGCTTTGTGATTCTATTGTGTGCCCTGTGATCCATGTTGGATTTTTGAAAGAACTTCGTGTTTCTTTCTCCCTCTCTAATCCATTTCACCCTCGACTTCTGTCTCCAGAAAATTTCCTCTTTCCTGCACCGTTCTTCCCATTCTTCATGCAGAGAGTCAATTAGCTTTTTCTGCTCCTTAGTAAAGCCATTTGTGATGCTAATCT
Organism: Pinus taeda; assembly: GCA_000404065.3. Taxonomy (NCBI): domain Eukaryota; kingdom Viridiplantae; phylum Streptophyta; class Pinopsida; order Pinales; family Pinaceae; genus Pinus; species Pinus taeda. The sequence goes on along the minus strand of APFE031560784.1, from coordinate 170,724 downwards.
GATTGATCTCCTGGAGTTTTTGTTCATCTTCTCTTTTGGCTTTGAATATATTACCAAATTCCTTTTTGTTCCAATCTTTAAGCCTAGATTTGATATGTTTAAGTTTCTGTTGGAGAAGGAACATTCTAGTGCTTTGAATGTTCAGATCCTCTCTCCACCATTTGTCAATATTGCTGGTGAATTCAGGGTGAGAGAGCCAGGCATTTTCAAATCTGAAGGGTATGTTACTTGGTGTACACATAAAAGTGGCTTCCAGTTGTACAGGCCAATGGTCCAAACCTCCAAAGGGAAGAATAGAAGCTGACATGGCAGGGCCTGAAAGAAAGAGGTCCTCTAAAATGACAAATCTATTGAATTTAGAGGCCACTTGTAAAGCCCCTCCCCTCTTGTTGTTCCAGGTGAAGGTCCCATTAATTGTTTCAGTGTCCACTAACCCCATGTTCCTTATGAAGTTCTGGAAGGTCATGGAGTCTCTGCCTAGCTGTCTGATACCACCTTTTTTCTCTGTAAGAGATCTTATCATATTGAAATATCCTACAATGATCTAGGGCATACTAGGGTGTCTTACTCTTAGTTCCTCAAGGGAGGTGAGCAACCCGATTTTATCTTCTAGCTTTTGAGGTCCATAGACATTTGTGATCATATATATCTTATGATCACCTAAAGGTTGACATAGCAAAGAAAGATAGTTCCTAGACGCTTCAGCATCCAGGATTCCAAATTTCTGGGGATCCTAGAGCATAAAATTACCACCCCCCCCCAACCGAGTTATTTGATTTAACCTCTAAATACTCACTTGATTAGCCATTTATTATGAATATCTCTAATCTGATCCATCAAACATTTTTTCTCCTGAATAAAAACCATATTTGGTTTTTCTTCTTTTATTCTATTGCTAAGATTTCTTTGTTTCCTTTTATTTCCTATGCCTCTAATATTTAGGTTGTGAGCTTCATTAAGAAAGGTTGGTAAAGGAACAAATAGTGAGATCTTTCATCTTACCTGAGTTAATCAAGATTTTCCCACATTCATTCAACAACTCCTTCTGTCTTTTTCTTCCTCTTTTCCTGCCTGGGATCTTTCGAGATTGTGCATGTATCTCCTCCATCATTTTGACCCCTCTATGCTCCTGGCTATCATGATCTCTTTTGACTCCAGAGCCCTTCGGTTGTGATCTCCATATGAAGAGCTATTGAACCCTATCATATTCCTCTTTTGGCAGGGAGTCCACTCCTTTGGTCATCCCTTATTCCAAAAATTTCTCTAGATCTATATTTTCCCTTTCTAGAGTCTCCTGCACTTCATGGTCCTCCATTCCCACCTCACTTGGAGTCATCTCATGGTCCCTACTTATCTCCATATTGCTTGGAAAATCCTCCTTTTGCTGGCTAATCTCTATGATATCTTCCATGCTAGCATCCCTTTACTTTTCAGTGATAATGTTCTCTGTTTCCTGGTTAGTTTCTTTATTTCCCTCTTCTTATTCTAGGATCTTAAAGCTATTGTGGCTCGGAAATTTTTCATCATTGATCTTTTTTTGTGGCCACTTCCTGCCTTTCCCTTTGCCCCCGACCTTAGTGAAACCCTCAGGGTTTTTATCCGCCATTGTTTTCACATTTCTCTCCATATTGTTTATTGGGTAGTCCCTGTATATATGCCCATGTTCATGGCATTTGCGGCACCTAAATGGGATGTGCTCATAGTCCACCGCTTGCACCCATTCTTCATCATATACTTCTAAAACTATCACATCTAGAAGTGCTCTAGATAAGTCCATTTCCACACATATCCAGGCAAAGGATGTGTATTTTCCTTTCAGAGTCGCATCCAATATATTTAGGAAATGCCCGAGTTTGTTGCCTATTGTTTTCAGAGATTCTGGTAGCCAATAATCCAGAGGAAGGGAGTATAGTCTAATCCATACTGGTATCGATGTGAATGCTTCGCGTTCTGGGACAAATTTCATCATCCATGGTCGCATGTAGAGGCCTTCAGCCACGTAGAAATATGGTCCTCCTTTGAACACTATATCTTTATCCTCTAGGATTGTGAACGCTACTGTGAAGAAGCTCTTAGATCCCAGAGGAAGGTTTATTTCTCCCTTTGGTTTCCAGTGGCTCCTTATCCATACGTGTAGTGCCCTCTCTGTTGGCCATAACCCTATGAATTTGCATATAACCGCATATTCCGCCATGTGATCCCTTTGTGCTTGTAGCGCTGGGTCGCTTAAGATGACCCAGGGAATGATGTTCGACTGGGGTTTGCATACCCCAGTTGTCCTTATAGAAGTGGTTTTTTGACTGCTACCCCCTTTCTCATTCTCCTTAGTAGCTTCCTGTTGATCCCCTTCTTGTTCATGAGGTCTGTTTCTTCCCAATATTTTTGTGTTATCAGCCTCTGTTATCTTCTCCAAAGGTTTCTTGAGGCAGTGTTGTCTAGCGTCCTCGCTTCTATCTGTGACTACTTGATTGAAGGAGGGAGCAACACTCCCCCCTGCACCTCCCGCCATGGTACCCAACGTCAAAAACTAACACCAACCCTGGAACAAGTTACAAAGCCTCTCTCAATTAATTTTTGGTTACAACAAATTTCATAACATATATAGAATTGATAATATTCTCAAGTGGTTCCAACAACTATCTAAATATAGATCCACTTAAAGATAGGATAAGCTCAAGTGGCTACAACAACTAATAAAATCCACATACCAATTGTAGTCATTTCTATGTTTCTTTCTTTCTATTCTTATTCATCTATTTTATTCTCTTTGGATGGGTGCTTCAATAGGTCTCCATGCATAGACATGTCACTCATCCCTTGTCTTATGTATTTCTTTGCTTAGGTAGAATTTTGAATTAGTGCACATTGATCCTTGTTTATTCATTCAATGGGAAGGAAACGTAACAACTATAATATTGTTGCTTAAAATCATCATTATGGCACCCATTTAATTACTTGTTGTTTAAGTTGAGTGCATTCATAGTTCAATAACTAGTAGACTAAACTTCTCATGATAACATCTCATTAGTGGTTAGCTCTAGTATTTTATTTTTGGATTAGTTGGCCTTATTGCCTTTTGTGATTTTGGTACCTTGTTTGGGATTGGTTTCCCTTAGTGAATTTTGTAACTATGAAATTATCCTTACAATCCCATTAATAGAATGAACATTATGCCATTGTTGATACAATGCAAAATAAAAATAAAATTATGTAAATATGGAATAGTCACACCATTATAAAAGTTATAACACAAATTCTAGTTGGAGAAAATGGCAAAAAATAAAATAGCAACTACCAAACATGACTCTAACGCCAACCCCAACTACCCCAACCATCCTTACATGCTCTGTAAACCACACAACCAAGTTACTAATTTTAAAATTTATAAACATGACAAATAATCAAATGTACAAATATTAATTTCATTGAAATTTCTCTTCATAGTATAATGTTATACATATTAACTGTATTGCTATAAACCATCTCAACAATGGATATCATCAAATATGTTATGGCATTTGAACTTTGGAAACATAGTTACCAACTTGATGAGAACTCTGATCCCAAAATTAGAACTTTATCCCTAAAATCCCATATTACTAGGTGGAAAACTCCAAAATCAACCCCCAAATTGATATATAGTGCCTTTGGTAGTACAATTTCTTCAAGGTTAAAATTACCATATTTTGCATATGACTGTGTTAATAAATTTCATAATATTTCCAATGAAAATTCTAAAATCAACCCCTAAATTAAAAACTTGGTTGACAATAACACTATTTTTTTGAGGTTCAGTTTGCAACTACTTTGAAACTGTGGACTGAATAACTAGTACCATTGCAACCTAAATCTTAAAATCCATCATTGAATCAAAAAGTGGTGCTCCTAGTAGCACCTTTTTTTTCTTTCGGGGCTAAAATTACTTATTTTTCAAATTGAACCCTTGAAAATTAATATCCTTCAAACAAAAATTCTAAAATCAACCATGGAATTAGAAAGAGATTTGATTAATAGTGTCATATTTTTAAAAGCTTAAATTTGCCACATTTTTGAATTAGTGTCCTTCAATCCTAATGTTATTGCATATGTAGTCATAAAAAAAGGAAATTCATTGAAAAAGGAAAAAAAAAATTAAAAAAATAAGAAGGAAAAGTAGAGAAATAAAGGGAGAAAGAACTTGGAAAAAAAACACAATTTTTCTATAAATATTTTTAATTACATTTTAAATAAAAAGGAAAGAAAATATAAAAAACAATTTAAAAAAAATATGGCTAAAGAAAAATAATTAAAAAAAAAATTTAGAAAAATTTTTGAAACAAAATTAAGTATATGGATATATAGGTCGTGAAAGTATGATAATATATGTCTCTCTCTCAATGCCTTCTTCTCATGACTGACATTTGACATGTTAGTGAAGGTTCCACAACTAAGTTTTCCAATTGAACTAGAAACAAGAAGTGAATATGCATGAGAAAGATAATATAAAATCAATACAGTTCCTATTGGCTATAGAGTATTAAGTTACTATAAGGTAGTGGTCAACCCTAATCTATAAGATCAAAGGTTTGTCATTTTTTTGACTAACTTGAAGAAAAAAATAACATTATTAAATAAGAACAAACTCTCATGTGTTGCATAGTGAAACTAGGCATTGGAAAAGTCCTAAAACTCCATGGTATAAATGAATCTATGATCTTTGTGAAATTAGAAGGGTTGAAGATGAAAATAACTTTATCTTAAAGTATCATATATATACCTATATTGGATCACAGTTTAAAACTATTTATCACAATATCAACATTCCTGATCTTCTAAGTTTTCAAAGCTATTGTGATTTTGGAATGCTTCTTTTATTGTTTTTCAAGCATTAAAATTAAATTATAAAGAAATACAAGTAGTTTGGTACTTCTCTCTCTCTCTCTCTCTCTCTCTCTCTCTCTCTCTCTAAATGTGTGCGCCAAATCTCTATTTTAAGATAAGTGAAATATTTTTAAATGTTGTGTGCCAAATCCATGTTGAGCATGGAAGGAATTACACATCTCTCTCATAATAAAATGTAGATATCACCTTTCAACACAACAAAGATTTATATATATATATATAATATATATATATATATATATATATATATATATATATATATATATATAATGATATATATATATAATATATAATATATATTATATATATTATATATAGTATATATATATATATATTATATCTGTCTATTATTCATGTTTCCCACAATTTGTTCTTGCATTTCTAATGGATCTAAACAAATCCCATGCCTTTCAAATTTCACGGGCACCATAAATTATATAATTAATATAGTTAGTATAATAAAACATGAATGTATATTATATTGATAATAATACTATTTTAAAATTAATAAAAAAGAAACTACCACACATGACCCCAACCTTAACCCCAACTACCCCAACCATCCTTGCATTCTCAGTAAACAACACAACCAAGTTACTAATTTTAACGTTTAATATTGTGCAATTATTGCATTAAGGGCCTCATAATATTGCGATTGAGAACCATAAAATCAACCCCTAAATCAAAAAACAATGTTGACAGTAGCATTGCTTTTATTTTTTCGAGGTTAAAATTTCAACTATTTTGGAACAATAGACTTGAAAATTAGTAGCATTGCAGCCAAAATATTAAAATCATCCATGGAATATCAACACAATTTATGGATGATATAATGGGAATAATTGTGCCCCCCTTATGTTATTCAAGATATATCATGTTGCAATCCTATCTACCAAAAACAATGCATGACTTAAAATCACTTTGCACCTCTTTCGAAGGGTTTTTAAACTTTGATGTAAAGGGAGGTTATAAATAGATTACATGCCAATATAATTATAGAAGATTGAGTTATTTCTTCCACTTTCAAAACATTTAGGAACATTGGGAAGAAGAAGATGAAATTGGTTATTTAAAATAAATAATATTTGCATGAGTTGCAATTGAAGGGATGGAATAGTGTATAAAATGAAGTTTTTTTGAAAGAAGGTTTGGAAAAATTTTGTTAGCTGATATAATAGAGGTGATAGTAGGAAAACCAAGGGAAACCATGGTATGAAGGGACTGGAACATCAACCTAGTGATTCCATCATTTTTCTACAAGCATATCTTGTGGCCTCTCTTTCTTCCTAGATGTGGAAAACGCAGCCAAGTGTTTGTTAGAAATACTAACATGGGGATGGGTTGAATCAACATTTTGTGTTGAAACAATTTTTACATAGTTTATACTTTTATTTTCCATGTTAATTGATCCATAATTTAAGTAGAAAAACATTATTGCAATAGATCCAAGCATAAGTAATTAACCATGAGAAACATGTGAACCATAAAAGTGCATCACATCAACAAGTCAACATAAACATTATCACATAGGAACACCGAATATTAGATGGAAAACCGAACTGGGGAAAACCATCATTATTGTTGTCTTTGTCTTATTCTTATTATTACAAGAAAACCTTCTTTTGCATCTTGCACTAGCACAAAATCCTATCAGTGCACATGCTCCTACTTGCAAGAGGCTACCACCTCCTCTTGTTTCTCCAACTACCACTAGAAGGAAGCTACCACTCCTTGATCAAGTTCTTTGGACACCAGTAGAAGGAATATACCATTCCTTCACTGAAAGCTCCAACACTTAGACTTCTTGTGGACCTTATTTCAGAATATTTCACACTCAATCCACTTGCAACAAATTTAAATCCTACAAGACATGTTTCATCAAACATTTATAGACTAGAATGATATACAACAGTTTTCTCAATCATTGAATACATTTTGATCTAGTGGCGAACCTCTATGCAATAATCAAATTAGCTAATGGAACACCATAGTTGCATACATTATAAATCAACAATTCACTATATACAAAAACAATAAATCTCTACTCGCATCAATAGCAACTTTCAATAAGCCCTAATAGCATCAAATTCTTTGTCCAAACATCAACAACATTCTATCACAAACCAATCTCAACATTGCTCATACAACCTTTGTTATATGAAACATCTCAGTACATTTATGAAGACCAATAACAATAAACATCAATCAATAACTTTATTTCTACAAGACAATATGAATGTTTGTCCTCAGTACATATATTAGACCAAAAATTCTACAAGCCTAATAATAAAACCTTAACATCAAACCAACACATTTTCTACTGCAAACCCTAGTTCACAAATCCAAGAGCATATACACAATACATCAATAGTGCCAACCTTAGCACCAATAATGACAACTCATTTCGAGTAGCATAGTAACATGATAAAGTAATACTCTCTCTTTTACTTTAGTAATCGAGTCCGAAAACAAATAGCATCAAAACCACTATCAAAGTATCAAAATTACAATGACTCTATTAGACATATCTCTGCATAATACAAACTCATTAATGAAAAAAGGCTAAAAAAAGGCATCCAACAATATAGAGATATCAAACATTAACCCTTTGCCCAAACTCTAGAGATGAACACTACTTAATGCAATAATTAATAATGGCATCCCCTATGCATTCACATTATTACTAAACAAGTACATTAATATGCAAATGTTGCAACATCTCTGTTAAGCATTTCACAACTATAATAACAACAAATCAATTAGGAAAAGACAATCGCTGCACTTTAGCATAAACCATACATAAACATGAAACTCTTAACCATGCTCAGACTAATCCCAAAAGGATCAATATGCCTTGAATATTGCATAAAATATCTCTACAAGATAGTAACAAATAAAATGACAAGAATCAACATCACATACTCAAATTCATAGGAAAAAATTGTCATAAAAAAACCTCTAATCTCTGCACACAACAATCTCTAAAATTAATACTCTATCAAACATCTTCCCTTATTATAATGAACAAGACACTAATCTCTAGATCTCAATCCCTGCAACAAATACATTAATATGAAAACACTTCAAACCTTTTTCAACACAAACCATTATTCAATACAATAGAAATAGATCAAGTCATCAAGCACACTAGATCATAAGAACATATCACTTGCATCAATGTGTTCGTTTAAACATGAATATTGATCAACCAATGTTTCTAATCCTTGCAAACATCTTCATGAAATTCTCTGCAGAACAATATAAAACACCTATGTCCTTACTTTGACTTATGAGATTGATCTATGTAAGCATTCTACTGATGGTGATAAACTCTTCAATGCTTTCACCATGTGACCAAAGCATATGGTGTAATGACCCCAGTTGTTTCACATATATATAATTGTAATGTTGGCCACTACAAATGTATGAAAATGAACATGCATAGGAACACGCTTAAATGCAAAATTGTTAATGGGAAATATGTAAACACATATAAAGGCATATACATAGCTTTTGTAATCCTGTATGGCTAATGTGAACGCATTTGGGTACTTGAGATCTTATATGGATAATGAGAACACATTTGGTTACATTAAATTCTATATGGTTAATGTAAATATATATACATATATATCTAGATATGTGGGATATATATGAAAATAATCACACTTAGCTAGTGGAGGAGGTTGTTTGGATATACAATCAAGCTAACCGTAGCTAATCAAGAAGTCAAATTCAAAGTTTTCAAAGGAAGGGAGAATGGAATACCATCTTTTCCTGTGTTGGACGAGACACATTTTCATGGGTTGAATATTTGTTGATGAGAGTTGAGTTCTCTCTATAATACAATTATAATACTTATGTGTTTCATTGCTAGATATATTCTATGTAGAAGGGTTTGATTTGTGAATTAATAAAAAAAAGCGCAGCAGTTTGACTCTTTGTGGAAAGTGTTGTTAACCCTTGGAAATGTTGTGGCTTATCTCTTTTAGTCACATTAATTATTCATCTCTAATCTATTCGGAGATACTCTAAAGGTGACTTACAACTAAGAACGAGTTATGGTTTTCTCTTTCTAGGTTTGCATGCAAGTGTTGTAGCCTCTTGAGGGTGAAATGGGTAGCGTATAGCAGTGAAGTGATATAAATCCCATCTTGGCTCTCCTTCTCTGCAATGAATGAAGCCAAAACCATGTTTAGAGGCATTGTACATAGCATTGAAACCTAGGCAACATTCCTCAAATCAAGGAACTAATATTTATATATATTATTTCCACAGGGGTGTTCTTTATATATATAAGCACATATCCTTATGGTTTCCTATGACCATGTTCACTCTTTCTTATTTGCTCACTATGTATTTGTTTTCCAAATGAAAAACTACATTTCATGTGAGTGCTATTACCATATGCCCATGATTTGTTAATTTCTTGGGCTGATACTAACAGTTTATGTTTGTTTGGGTATATTAAAATTTTGACTGAATTATTATGGGCATGAAATATATGATAAGTAACCTATGACAGTATTCAACCAAACTTTTTGATAAATTACTTCACTAAAACTCAAGCTAAAAAACTCAGAAATTTTGAAGAAAAATCATAAGTTTGTCAAGGTGGGATTTTACAGTGGTCTTGATGGGAAAATAAATGTTAGGGCCAAAAATGGGATATTTGTAGCATTTCATGAATTAGGAAACCAGCTGTAGAAATTATAAACCAGTTTTGTGCACATTTAAAGCAGTCATTATCATAATGATGCATTCCCAGTTGGAGGTATCATTGAAACATAGAAGCATAAGATAAGACAAGTGTATAGCCTCTTAATTGTAGTAGTTGGGATATTATACTACTACTATGTGCTTGATTTCCACGAGACGACTTGAGTGATGTCCATCTATGGAAATGAATGTCCTGGCACTAGTTACTGAACCAGGGTTGGTTATCTTATGTTCAATGTATTAGTAGATTTTGAATTGATTGAGGGTGGAGGCATTACCTCTAGAACCCCCCATTCATTAAAGGGTAGAGGTTATTGGCTACCCTGGATTAACCTTCCTCAATGAGGAATTTAGTAGACTCTGAATTCCCTTTATAAGTTGGGGTCACTACAACCTAAGGGTGGAGGGTTTTGCCTCTACAGTCCCTTAATAGTAGATGGTTGGAGGATATTACCTTTGGAGTCCCATACAAACTTGTAGTCAAGTATCATTATGTCAACAGAGTAGAGTATGGGTTAGATCTCTGGAATCCCTATACCTGGAAACCACTGTGTCAGAAAGGTGGAGATTAGTTTAGATATATAGAGACCCTATACTTTGACATTGTTGTGTTAGAAGGGTGGAGATCGAATTAGATCTCTGGAATCCCTACAACTGAACATTGTTGTTCCATAAGCGTGGAGATCATATTAGAACTCTAGAATCCATGTATCTGGACATTGTTGCGCTAGAAGGGTGGAGATCAAATTAGATGTCTGGAAACCCTATACCTGGACATTGATGTGCCAAAAGGGTCGATATTATATTAGATCTCTTGAGTCCCTGTACCTAAGCATTGTTGTGCCCAAAGGGTGGAGATCATATTAGATATTTGGAGTCCTTGTACCTAAACACTATTGTGTTCGAAGGGTGGAGATCAAATTAGATCTCTACAGTCCCTGTACCTGAGCACTATTGTGCCATAAGGGTGTAGATTAAATTACATATCTATAGTCCATGTCCTTGAGAACTATTGTACCAGAAGGGTGGAGACCAGATTAAATCTCTAGGGTCCCTGTACCTTAGCATTGTTGTGCTAGAAGGGTGGAGATAAGGTTAGATCTCTGGAGTCCTTGTACTTGAGCACTAATGTGCCATAAGGGTGGAGATCGAATTAGATCTCTGGAGTCACTTTACTTAAGCCCTGTTATGCTAGAAGGGTGGAGATCGAATTAGATCTTTGGAATCCTTGTACCTAAGCACTATTGTGTTATAAGGGTGGAGATTAGATTAGATCTATAGAGTCCCTATACCTGAGCATTGTTGTGCTTGAAGGGTGGAAATCATATTAGATATGTGGAGTCCCTATACTTGAGCACTGTTGTGCCAGAAGGGTGGAGATCAGATTAGATCCATGGAATCCCTATAATTGAACATTATTGAGCTAGAAGGGTGAAAATTATATTAGATCTTTGGAATCCCTGTACTTGAACATTGTTATGCCAAGTGTGGAGATCATATTAGATCTCTGGAATCTTTGTACGTGAGCACTGTTGTGCCAGAAGGGTGGATGTTGGATTAGATCTTTGGAATCCCTGTACTTGAACACTATTATGTCATAAGGGAGGAGATTGTATTTGATCTCTCAAATCCTTGTACCTGAACACTATTATGCTAGAGGGTAGAAGATCGGATTAGATCTTCATAATCCATGTACCTAAACATTATTAAGCTAAAAGGGAAGAGGTCATATTAGATCCCTGGAATCCCTGAATGTTTGGTCATTGGGATAGTCTTCATGAGCTAGGAGGTGACAATTGCAATAACATTATGTCAATGGTTGGGAGGATAATCACCGACTATGTCCCATTGCCCATCCTAAATTCCACAATATCGAGTGATGTAGTTGATGAGCTTCAATATTGTACAAGGATGTTGCAATTCCTAGGGATACCAACCTTACTTTATCAACCAGAGGTTTCGTACAAACTTGGAGGTGACAGTGCTATATGCACAGTAGATGCAACAATCTACTCTGGTCACTTTTCAACTAGGGCGACAGACCACTAGGGTTTTCAAATCAATCCTCTATTGACTAGAATGATTCTAACTACTAACAGTGAATGTACATTAAATATTTAATGCAAGAAATTAAATGCTTGCCTATTTAGGAAATGAAAGTGTTGAATGGAAAGTGCTTTGGAATGCCATGAAATAATCTAGCTAAGAAAGGACATACATTGCATAAAATAATTAATCTAACATTGCATTCTATCATCTGGCTATTTGGACTAAGTGGACATGGGAAGTTATACTATCACTCTATGACTGATGTATGCATGCACTATCTATCTCATGTTGAAATGGCAGAAAAAGAGTCTTTTGATTTTTTATTTAGAAATGTAAATGATAAGTTAAACAATCTAATCTTTGTAGGGGAGTGTTTAGAGAAAGATAGTTTTTGATTGGCTTGCTTGTCACTAGATATCAGTAGATACTAGGAAGGTCGATCTTGTTCGCAACCTCGACTCGTTCCGCATGACAAAATTTTGTCATGCGGAATGAGTCGAGGTTGCGGACAAGATTGACCTTCCTAGTATCTACTGATATCTAGTGACAAGCAAGCCATCAAAAACTATCTTTCTCTAAATATGCAATTAAAAACAAAGGCAAACAAGTGTTTTAGGCCTACCTTGGGTCCAATAAAAGTTTGTGGAAGCCTCGCTCCCTCACTCCAAATGAGCTTCCTTGAAGTGTAATTCTGCAAACACAAACAAGCAAACAAATTAAATAGCACCTGGAAAGCCAATATCATAAACCATATTCATCATAATGATCAAGGAGATTATGAAACAAAGCACATAAGACAATTTGTTGAGAAAAATGAATCTGATTGTATTAATTCAAATGAAAGAAGAACTTTACAACCTGTGCCTTGATGTTGTACAAGCTCCTCCTAGGGTTCGACAAAAAGTCTCCTCTACTTTGACAAGTTCACTCACTTCCCAATGAAACCAAAAGGTATGTGATCTCTCCTCTCAAGTTTAACTAGGAAGTCCCAATTCCATCAGCATTTACCCTAAAAAATGTTTAGCTTCTAACCTCTCCAGCAACTAACCCAATGCCTTAATTTATAGTGCAATGGAGGGAAGTTACTAGGTCCTCCTTCAAAGGGATAAAGCCTTCCTTCAAAGGGATAGCTCCTCCTATCAAGGGATTATCTCCTTCTCTTTTGGGATGCATGAACCATCTTGGAGCGAACAATCCACATCAAAATTCCTTCTAGAATCATCTAGAATTAACCCAAAGTGAGTTTTTTAGAATGAACTTGTGCCTTTTTTACTTTTATAGAAGTACGCACCCACTCCTTTACATACAAAGCATGCATATATGCAGGTAATATGAACAAATGGTGCGGGCCCGCAGGCAAAAGTGAGAGAAAGTGCGGAACAGAATTTTATTGATTTTAAATGTCTTTCTCTCATTTGCAAAGCTTGACATGAAGAGCTGAGGTCTAAGACTTGCTTAGGAGGACAATATAAGTGATGATAGACCCATACTAACTGCAAATAGTCATGGTGATGATATTTTTGTGTAACAAGAGTCTTTCCTTCAGTGATTCTGGTATGGTCTTTGCAGTTCCCCAAATTTTTGCCAACTACTTTTTCTTCATCTAGAGCTCCTCTTTAATCCTCTAAATGTTTGGATCCTCCTGTAGTGAGGTCCAAATCTACATGTCTTCGTCTATTAATTTTCCAAAGTTCATTACTGTGTCAGAGATGCATTTTAGTGCAGATTTTAGGTATGTTTCCCTCTTCTCACATAATTTCAGTGGCATGAATGGTTGTAGCCTGGTTTGCAGCTCAGTAATATTTACTTCATACTCGAACTTCATTTCTGCAAACTTAGTGTTTGAATCCCTAATTGCATGTCTAAGCTTCGTGACCTTCTCTTTTGGCGACTCTGCGTCGCGGACCTTTACATCCTAAAATTCACTACAAGTTTTGGCGATGACTTCATCTAGTTTCTATTATTGTTGGTGTTCTCCATCCCTTTCCTTAATGAGATGATCAAGCTCCTTCTTAAGTGAAGCTCTTTCCTTCTCCACTTGGATATTTAACAGTGAAGTGCACTATTCTCGCTCTTGCAGTTCAACTATTATAGCTTGGTGGAACTCATGAAATATCTGAGTTGGCAGTGTGGATATGTTCATATTGACATGGTCCCACCATTTTTCTCACTCTCTATCTTCGGGTGATTCAAATTTCAATGCTCCACCTAGTATCTGCATAAGCCTTAATCCAAATGTTGTTTTTATCCGCTGCTTTTTTTGTAGTGGTTGACTCATCTATTCCAGTTGTTTGGATATTTGTGTTAGTGCCTTCAATTCTGTGATTCCTTGTTGAACATCTGTCAAGAGCACTCTATAGTGATTATCAATCCTATAATGCTTTTGTTGTTACTTCTTGGACTTGTTCTCCAATTTCCTCGATGTCCCATTAACAATGACAAGTGCTATTGAACCCTTATATTTGTCTTCCTTTTACTTATTCCTTGTGCTCACCATAGTTGTTGTAGGTATCCTCTTATAGATGGTGAATGGTGATTCCTCTATTATCTCTATATCGCTAAGAGAGTCTTGGGTACCATGTTCCCACTCTAGCTCTCTCTCCTCTTCTACATTTTTTCCTGCGTCCTTTCCACTTGGACTCACCTGCGGTGAGGTGTCATTTTGTTCTTCAATTAATCTTCTACTCTTGGAGTTATCCACTCTATTGACCAGTGTTGTATTATTTGGATAGGATCATCTTTGGTGACCAAATATGGCAGAGGATTCCATGTCTCCATCGAATTCTTCCAAGCCTTTAAATATATCTTGTGAAAATCTACCTTAAATTCTACTATATTGTGATACTGCTCATACACACTCAGTGATAACATGGGATGTTGGTTCACCACCATATGAAATTCTATATATAATAGGACAAAGAATATAGTGTTCTCTTGTGCGCGTGATGTCCCCTTAGTATGCCAAAGCTAGGCATACTGCATGCCTTAACATACATTTGCTTCGACTAGAGGAAATTGTAAATCCTCCAGCTCCTTCCATGCTAACAACGAGATGATCAATATCAACCACGCATAGTGAAATGTCTTACCTTCTTCCTGTGCTTCTGAATAGTCCTCCAAAAATTCCCTACATAAATATCTGATCGAGTTGAACTAAACTCCGATGTTTCACTATGCCGCTTAGGAAACCACAACCATGGGGACTTTGTTTTCTCTACACTTCCTCATTATCTTTCCAGTTAATATGTGTGCGACGAACTGAACCCCTTGGTCATTGATGGAGTTAATATCATAACCTCATGACTTTTTGATTATCCTGAACTTGTCCTTGATTGTTTGTGCTATTGCCTTGTCTTGGTTTTCTCCAACAAAATATTTGGCGGGGTCCTTTCCTTGGTAGGGAAATCCAATAATTCTTCATATCACCATTTCATCAATCAGGATCCTCTTCCCCAACCAAAGCCCTCCATCATGCACTAATACCAATAATTATTGAACACAAGTTGTGTTAAACATGCTTCTACCGAAGTATGACACGTTTAACATGTTTAGCATGCCTAATCTTTCCAATCCCTGAGCCCACTGGTGTGGCTCCAACCTTGTAACTCAACTATGTGGATAATATACCTAATGTAGGTACCTGCTTGACTCAAACTATGTATACTTACTCTAGTCATTGATGTCCCAATACTCCATCTTCAATTGTGTAATTTTTCCCAGTAATTCTCCTTCAAACGGCACTTTTTCTAATAGCAGTGGTGTGAAAGTTTTGAATTTTGTGTCTTTTAGATATTTAATTTCCTTGGAACCCAGTTTTCTTGGTGGTAGCATAGAGGGAAATTTTGCATCCTCTGTCTCCATGTTTTGCATCTTGGCTTCCTCCTCACTGTCATATATTTTCTCTGGTTCTTTCTATTGTATAGGTTTCTTCACTTTCTACCTAGGCTTCTTATCCTGCTTATTCTTTGTCTCCTACTTTTTCACTACCTTGCTTCTCGGGGTGGTCCTTAGCTCTACTCCAGAGGCTTCAACTAGTCTCTTCTCTTGACTTCTTTGTGGTTGTTTTTCCGTGGCTACTTTTTTCATTGCGACCTTGTGTACCTTGGAGTCATAGGTATGCTTGGTGTTGCGGATTTACCAGTCTGGGCTTCCATGATGCCTGCTAGCCCTTTCTCTACAAACTCTCTAGAAATATCATTGTAACTTTTCTCAGACATACAACAACACACTTGTCTAATAGCTGGTCACAAATTCTCAAATCAAAATCTCTAGATAACAAAGTGTAAAATGTGGAGTGAGACATGGATTTTATAGCGAGTTTGAATTTCAAACCCCATGATTAACTTAGATATTTCTCATTCAATGAAGATATGGTGCTATATGTGGCTAGTTGTGCATCATAAATGCATTTCTTCCTCGCCTCTCAATGACAACTTTCTTTTAATGACAATTCTTTCCTTCCAATGGCCATATTTCTGGTGAAATTCAATAAACCTTCCCTTGTGGCACAACAATCATTCCTTTGTTATAGTTCTTTTAGACTTCGACATACTCCTAAATATCACGGAGAAATATTCTTTGGAAAAGTTCCTTTATGCAGAGTAGTTTATAGTCCAGTGCCCACTTTCAACTATAGGTGGCACTAAGGCTCTTCTCCTTTCATCTTTTAGTGTGAAGCTCCAAGGACAGGGACATCCATGTATACCTTCAATTTTCTACCATTCACTCATCCTCGATTCATTTGACCATTTAAATTCGCGAGTTGAATTGCACCACCATCATAGATGCGCTTAATGACATACAATCCTAACCAATGTGTTTTAACTTTTCTAGGGAACTTCACAAATTTTCTATCATATAAAAGTACAAGATCTCCTTCCTGGAATGTCTTGTACTTGATGTATCTATCATGCCAGGATTTCTCCCTTGCTTTTTGCACTTTCTGATTAAAACCTACTATAAATATGTCTTCTTCCTGAGGAATTAATTGTCTCATCCTTTCTTCCATTATATCAGAGTCTTCCATGTCTATGAAGGCTACAATTCTCAAACTTGGCATAATGTACTCCATAGGCATGACTTCTTCTTGTCCATATACTAACCTAAGAGGTGTCTACCCTTTCAATTTCTTGCATGTTTTCCTATATGCCCACAACATCACTGGATTCCTTAGATCCCAGTCATTTCTATTCACATTTCACAACTTTGTGAGTGCATTCTATAGAATCTTATTGAAGGCTTCAAGTATCCCATTTTCTTGAGGATGATATGGAGTACTTTTATGATGGTATACTTGAAAATATTCAGTCAATGCCTCAATAGTCATATGCAAGAAGTGTGAACCTCGGTCGCTCATCAATATCTTGGGACAACAAAACCTGGACAAAATATATTCAAATATGAACTTCACAGTGGTATCTACGATGTAATCCTTCACTAGATGTGCCTCAACCCACCTCATCAAATAATCAATTACAGTGATTATGTATCTTGCATGGGTCTTCTTTCTTGGTGGATTAATAGGTCCCACAAAGTCAATAGCCCATTTATCAAATGCTTGCAATGTTACTTGTGGCACTAATGGAATCTCATCTCTTCTAGATGGCTTTCCTTTTCTTTGGCATACATCACATGCTTGACAAAACTATTTTCCATCCTTATGTATTGTGGGCCACCGTAACCTAGCTCTCAATATTTTTTGCACAGTGGCCTTTCTTGCATAGTTTCCACCCGCGACTCCTCTATGAGCTCCTGTTAGAACATTCCTCCTTTCATGTTCAGGGAGGTATCTATGTAGTATTTAATCTGGTCCCATTTTGTATAGGTGTCCTGCAATCAATGAGAAATCGACTGCTTTGACTACCAGTTCCTTCTTTTGTTGCGTAGCGTACTCCACAGGTGCCATTCCTATGGCCAAAAACTGAGTAATATCCATGAAGTGATCATATGTGACCCTGATTACGAATAAATATGCACCGAGAAGATTATCCTCGATACTCATGGGTTCTTCTCTTGTCTCCAATCTTGATAGATGACCAATCTCATCATTCGATCTTCCTGGTTTGAATATAACCTCAAAGTCATATTCCTGGAATGATAGCAACCATTGACAGATTTTTCTTACTAAAATAGGCTTATTCACAAAATATTTCAGTGTGGAGTGATGAGTGAATATCTTGAAATGTACTCCCAACACATAGTGCCTAAAATTATGTAATGCTTAGACCATAGCTAACCCTTCTCTTTCTATCGTAGTGTAGTTCTTTTCCTCCTTGGACAATTTTATGCTTGCAAAAGTTATGGGGTGAATAATTTCTCCTAATCCCGATTGTGCTAGTACTATACCCCATTCTATGCAAGATGCATAGACATGTACATGAAACCCCTTATTCTAGTCCAAGAAAACCAAAATAGGCACAGTCACCATTTTCTCTTTCGATACGTCCAAGATTTTCTGTCACTCTTAGTTTCACTGAAAAGGCACATATTTCTCTAGCAATTTCTCCTTGGGCATAGTTTTCTGCAAATACACCTTTTTAAACATTTTATAATAGCCAATGTGTCCAAGTGTCACGCACAGTTGTCTTACTATTTTTGGTGCTTACAAGTTCACAATAACTGTGATCTTCATGGTATCCACCATTAATCACTTCCTACAAACCACCTGGCCCAACAATATACCAAATGGTACACAAAAGATACACTTATTTAAATTTAATGATATTTGGTATTTCCTACATGTATCCAATATCAACCTGAAGCTCGCAACATGATTTTTCAATAGCCCAAAGACTTTCGAGTCATCAAAGAAAACTTCCAAAAATTTCTATATATATTCTTTGAAGGCCACAACTATAACTCTAGAAAATATGGCAGGAGCATTCTTCAAGTCGAAAGACATCATCATGTACTGGTAAGAACCCCAGTCAGCATCAAAAGTTGTCTTATGCCTATCTTTTGGCACAATCTTGATCTAATAGTAACCTGAAAATCCATTTGTGAAAGAATAGGCCTCCTGTCCTCCTACATTTTCCAATACTTCGTTTGTAAGTGGTATAGGGAAATTGTCATGTAGACATGCATCATTTAATTTTCTCAAGTCAACATAAATTCTAATTTCTCCTTTTGTCTTCTTTTCTTGAACCACCAAGGGACTTGCCCATTTAGACTCTTCGACAAGTTTGATGATCCCAGCTTTGATAATTTTATCTAACTCTTCCTTTACTTTTTCCTTGTATTTTGGATTCAACCTATAGGGCCTTTGCTTTATTGGCTTCGCTTCAAGTTTTAGGGGAATCCTTATAACTCATAGGTCACCTACTATGCCTTTCAATTTAGAAACTTTCATGGGGAAGACCTTTTGACACTTGTGCATCAAATTTGTAATTTTTATAATTGTGTCTTTGTCCCAATAATCTACAATCATTGCAAATTTTGGTTCCTCTTCTAAGCTGATATTCACCTTCCTTGTTTTTACCGACTTCGCTATATCGGGTATCTTAGGTTTCGGTCCAACAACTTCATGATGTTCCTCTGATTATGTCATGTTGATATTGCATGGATCCACATAATCTTCTTCTATAATCACATTATAGCACTCCAATACTTGCTCCAACTATGTTTTCCAGTTTTGATGCTTCCATGTAAGCAAAGTTATCTTCTCAAAAACCTTTTCTCAGACTTTCTTAAGGGATGAATCTATGCATAGATAGTCATCTTCAAAACTAAATTTTAGCATGAATCCTTCAACCAAATCTGTCCAATTCAGAGTTCCATGTCTCAGTTTTGTCTCCAAATACCAATTCATAGGAATCATTTCTCGTTTGTGGATAAACCCATGTACCCACTCTTGTTTTGGAACCTCCTTGCAAATTGAAGTGCATAAATAAATATGCTCCTGGAGGTTAACCTTACCATCATAATTTATTTTGAATCTTGTATCTACTGGCCTGAATATGATCCACATCAACCTTTGATATTCCTCCCAACTTCCTATATTCCTTTTATGAGTACCCCACGATCTAGCAGGTGTAGATCTTAGGGCTACATCCAAATCTTGCAACCTCTATTCATCTGGTATTTCTCTTTTGTATTCATAAAAAAAAAGACTTACATCTCCTATCCTATCATAATAAGGTAGATTATATACCTCTAAAGTTATGCAGAAAACTGATTTTTTGATTCTGGCACATCGTCTTGTAGATACTTCATGTAACATACTCTACCAATTTTCCAGTTCCTCCCTGGAATCTGAAGTATAGGAACTGTGGTGTTCCTAGCTTAGTTTACCTTCCATAGGGGGACTAATCCAATCTTCCTCCTTAGCATTCATCTGATAATGTTTTTCCACATCTACATCGTAGTACTCATCCCAGATAGGCTCTATATAGTGCACCCCTTCTTATGGATCTAAAGGAACAATGACCCTTAGATTGTCTTTTTAGAGCACCATTTATCTCTTCTTCAAATTGATTATCACCCAATTATTGAAATCCCAATCCAATCCAAGCAACAATGGATAGGGGTTTTTATCATCTACAATTGCAATCACTTTGAAATCTACAACGACACAAACTCCTCAATGTCTACTACAATGTTAGGTAACCTTCCCATAGGGAGGATCTTCTATTGGTTGGCCATCCTCAACTGGGTCAACAACCATTGAAACTTTGGTCTTCCTATTAACTCCCAAGTTTTCTTAGGTAACACGTTGGCATTAGATCCCAAGTCTAGGATTACCCATTCCATATCATATGCCCCGATCTGCACAATTAGTCTCATTTCCTTCCCCTTTCTCTTCTTATGCCGATGTAATTTGTTTACTATGTGCATATCGCTTTGTGGCACTTCCTTATCAGTGCAAGAGTCTATCAACTCCTGGAGTCCTTTGGCAGCCTTCTGATTCCTCAACAACTTCATGTAGGTTTGTAAGAATGAATTTAAAATACTTGAATCTAATTCTTGTGTCTGAGTCGATAATTTGTCATAGTCCTTATTTTCGGTTAAATTTGGTTGTTGACTAGATGTTGAAGCCCTAACATCCACGAAGCTTCACTTCACTTCCCTGAAATTTTCTTTTTCCTTCTGAATACTAAACCCATGGGATTTTTCTGCGATCATTCTTGCCCATGTATCTTCCATTTTCTTCTTACCTTCTGCTTTCATCTCTTGTCGCAACTCCACTCCTTATTACAATGTTGATGCGTAATTCATCGTTGCTTGGCTCAACGATCATCATTTGAAGATTTTGTTCTAGTTATTGGCTTCTTTTCTCCTGCATCTTCAGTCTTCTATCACATGATCAAATAGTCTACAATACTTACTGGTTGTTGTAGGATTCTGAAAATCTCTTGCAAAATGACCTACTTCGATGCAGTTATAGTAGACGATCTATCCACATCCCCGACTGTCTTCTCCTCCTCGTCCTCATCCTCATCCTTGGAAACCTCCTCGACCAGCCTATTGTCCTTGATCCTCACGTGCATGTCCTTCATATTTCATTCTATAGGAATCAACTGCACCATAGGCTTGATCCTGGATTTAATGGATTAGGTGCTCCACTAGCCAAGTAATCTCTCAACACAGAGCACTGTCACTTAGAATGGACTTTCACCTTACACTTTATGCACCACACTTCTTGTCTAACTTCTTTAGCTCTCTTCAGATCTTGCAATTCCAAGGTCAAATTTGCTAGCTAACTCTAAATATTTTGTACTCCTACATGAGTATATTCTATCATTGAAGCTTTCAACTTAATTTCAATTTCCAAAGCTTCATCTTGGGTTGATATCTATTGTTGAGTCAAGGGTAATCTCATATGTGGCAGGAGCGCAAGTCTAAACCACCCCTTATGCTGCTCTAGGGGTATGTTAAAGCTTACTTGTCCCATTGTGACCTTGAATTGTTGATCCAACTCCCACACAGATTCATTAGGAATCTGCTTGATTTTCTTCAGCTTAGTAATGCACTACAACTCAGACTTTGATTTCTTGAACTCTAATATCAACACTTTATTAATATCATTTCATGAGGCAGCCTAGTTAGTTGAATTCTTCACATACCATCTTAGCACTCTTTCTCACAACTTCATAATGAGTTTCACCTTGTTTTCCATATTTCTTCAACTAAAAACCATAACTACTCTTGATCCTCTGATCCAAGTCACCTAAAAACAAGGTAACTCAATGTCATCAGCCATTCTTCTCCATGGGTTAGGAGGAGGTGGGGGGGGTGTAGGTGAATTAGGGGGAGGGGGATGATGGGTAAGGGGAGCATAGGGATGGGGGAAACTTAACATGCCTTGATTGTTCTCAACTCCTAACTTTGTTACAACTTCAGGTTGGGAGGGGGAATATTGCAGGGTTGCGGAGTTACTTCCTTCTTCTTCACTCTCAGACTCACCTAACAAGGGACTATAATCATTCTGAATGAAGTTCTTCATTTCGAAATCTACTCTATATCTATTTCCACTTCACGTAGACCTATTTTTCGACCCAAAATTTTTCCCATTATTTCCCTTTTCATCCAAACATTAATCTCATTGCATTCATATTACACCCTTTTCACACAAAATCACCTTAATCCACAACTTTAATGAATTTAGATTCTTACCTCACAGTCCCTTGAAGAATATTATCTCATATTCACTATAAGATATAGTCATGTTTATCGTGAATTTGGTGATAAATCCTTGAAGGATACCGTCAATCCAAAAATCAATAGCTCTTAAGATCCTGTTGTTGGTATCCTTAAGTCGTTGTATTAATTTAGGGCTCCACTCAGTAGACTCATCGTTTTTAAAACAAGTCTTGTTCTCAGTTAACCTTGATACCCATTCATATAGTTCATTAGAAAACGTCATGAAGAAAACCTCATGTTGTTTTTTGAATGATATATCTGCATCCAAGATTCAGTCATCAACCGCAAATTTATTTTCTCCTAAGTTGCAGAGTCTCATTCTTTCTTATCTATCGAATCTTGTATTTCCTTCTTTGATTAATGCCACATCCAAAACTTCCTCAAACAGATCCTAGTCCCAACAATGGAAACATTTTTTGGCTCGTTTGGGCTTGACCCAGGTTCCTATTGTACTTCACACGAACAAAACCCTTAGACACTGGCCCTTTCGGCAATAACCTGCAACAGATCACAGTCTCACCCAAGGTGGCTATGGGTGGGTTTCAAGGCCAGGTTTCTACATCCATGAGGAATTGTGTGAGGTGGCTTTACTTGAATTTTTTGTATTTTAATCGGTCTTGTAACATACATATCACTATTGCATTATATATCTTACTACTTACTTCATTACAGTCAATTTAACATAAACATCTCATACAACAATACAAATTGAGCTATAGCATTTACTTGCAATCATTACTTTGCATCAACAGATAGAAAGAAACATAACAATACTTATGAACACAAAATATTTCCAAAAATTCTTCTTTTACATTAAGATGAATCTCTCCAGTACATCCAACTTCTCGAACTATGCACACAATTGCAAGTGGTCTGTGCACTAATATTTGGAATCTTCAAGGTCTCTATGCACTCAGCTGTGGAGCTTTGCCTTAAGGCCAAAAAACAGACTAAAAAAAAAAAGATACAATCACTTGTGTTCATCAAATATATCATGTCATGATATTTGACAAAGCGTTACATCTCTTTATATATACTACATCGCTATAGAACCATGGTCCACATACCATGGGCTCAATAAAACAACACATAAAACCCCAATATCCATTACAAAATGAGGTGCTTCGACCCACCTCGAAGTCCCTAGAACACCATGTGGTAAATATAACTTCATGGTAATACGCATTCCTCTCCTAAAAATGTGGATTCATTGACCAAATTTGGACCAAGTTGGGCCGTGCCCAAAACTCACTCCTATTAGCAAAATGGAATCCCTTGTTTTCCCAATTTTCCCAACCATACTATCAGTACCTCTTTTATTTTTTAACAAGCTTGAGGATGATAACATATGATTTATCTATAATATCATCCTTTAGATGAATCCTTCTGATTATAGTTAACCAACTCTAAGAAGGAGTGGTTTGGCCCCATCATGATTGACGAGTCCATCATTATTTGTTGTTTTTACGAGCCCAGTGAAGGTAAAACTCGACATTTTCTTCACGTTTAGAGAGTTTGAAAAAGAGCTGAAAAAGAAAACTCCAAATGTCCCTTTCCATAGGTAGTCCCTTAGGTCCAAAAAGGTAGAAAACAATACCCAAGAGAACCTATTAGTCATGTTTGACTAAGGTATTCCTTTTTCGTATTTATTATATCGCAGTCTAGAAAATAGTTAAACTTATACTAAGTAGATGTCTTTTCATTTACTTTTGCGAGTTTCAAAAGATAAGTGCTCGACAATATTTTCATATTTTGGGAGTCTGAAAAGAGCTCAAAGAGAACTCCCCCTAGAGGAATGAGTGGTATAAAGGATAGAAATTGGCTCTGGTCATAATTGAATTTCTCAAAACATGAAAAGGTCAAGAGGTTGGTTCATAAGACCAGTCATCACAATGGTTCCTCAAGAAAGGGTAAAAAAAACCAAGTGATAGTGTATGATCGGCTAAGCAGATTGTGATGATGGAATGAGAAAACCAAGGCTCATTTAGAAAAACATGTTGATAAAAATGGGAATAATGAGGGACAAAATGGGAATGGTTTCATTTTTATAGAAGATTGAAACATGGGAAACTATGCTTGAAAGTGGTTTCATTTTTACACAGGATTGAAACATGGGAAACTATTTTTGAAATGGGTTTCATTTTTACACAAGCTTGAAACAGAGAAAAAACTATGCTCAAAATAAGTTTGCATGCCCCCAACATAATGACTCAATTCGAGGTAGATGCCCCCCATGCTTCATTTCATGCACCTAAGTAGACCATTAGGTACTAACAGGTGGATGGAATGAAGGCTCATTTATGAGATCAAGTGAAAGACTCAACTAGGAATGTACGAGATCTAATCAAAGACTCTAATTGGAAGGGGATTTGTTTTATTTTTTAATGAGCTTGACACAAGAAAAGAAACTATGCTCATGGAACCTTGTTTCACTTTTTAAGGAGCTTGACACAATAAAAGGAAATCTACTCCGAGGACCTTGTTTCACTTTTTAAAGAGCTTGACACAAGGAAATCTTCTATGAGGACCTTGTTTCATTTTTTAACGAGCTTGACACAAGAAAACGAACTGTGCTCCTGGAACCTTGTTTTATTTTTTAAGGAGCTTGACATAAGAAAAGGAACTCTGCTCCAAGGACCTTGTTTCATTTTTTAATGAGCTTGACACAAGAAAAGGAACTCTACTGCAAAATCCGATCATGGCCTCCAAGACACTATGGATTCAAAGGGGTTCTCATCAGATGGGAGAACAACGCTCTAGAAAGGAGAAAAGCATCCAATGGAAATATCAGATTCAAAGGCCCCTAGTAAATGATTCACTATATCACATACTTGATCTAGGTCAAAATAAGTTGAGTATATAGTAAAAGGCTCATCTTCAATAGTAGGTACGTGAATGGGATAGGTTTCCACATAATTAACCTATGGTGGGGAAGGTACCACTTTCACATTCAGATGACTTAGGGAAGTAGGATGATTGGCAGTTAATTTAGGACCAACAAATGAAAGATGATCCACAGCAACAATGTGTCCATCAGGTGGGAAGCACATCACTCGAAAGAGTGTGGATACAACAACATTCATAGCATAAACATAGTCTCTCCCTAGGAGGAAATTAAAGTCCAAAGGATCTATGACAACCATAACATCAATACATCTAGTTTTTCCTCCCAAGGTAACAAGAAAATACAAAAGGATCCCTAAGGGTTAACTCATTCTTCTATAAAAATATAAAGATTCAAAGCATTGGATAGAAGTTGTGGGGGACCCAAAGCTTTCCAAGTAGAGGAGAATAAAATACTAAAAAAATATCCCTCATCTATAATAGTTTGATGGATATCCTTATTATAAGCCTTTACCATGATCTTAAAAGGCATGTAAGAAGGAATATGAGGTTCTGTCAATCAACTCTAATCAAAGGAAAGAACCCATTTCCTTGGAGGGGGTTTTGTAGGGACGTTAGAACTGGCTCCTTGTGTTATGGGAATGGGATAACTGCTCCCTTGTACTATGGGAATAAGATGATTACCACCTTGTTCCATGGGAATGGAAGGATTTCCCTCCAGTTCATTAGAATATGAAGAAATGAGAGGAACCTAAGCTATATGAAATCACTCTCTACTGGAAAAGTATGATCAACTAAATGTGGAATCGAGTTAACCATATTCTCACCCAATGGTTGGTTAGGAATATGCTCATGGGATTCACGTTCATAGAGATTGGGATTGATTGGATTTAGATTGTGATCAATCACTTCATCAACTAGTGGAGGATTGGGAGAAAGCTTCCAATAACTAGTTGGAAGGCATGGATGAGAAGCTGTAAGGTTTTCAAACACTTTTGAGGCTTCATCCATATAACGACAAAGGTGAATATGATGATTCCCTTCACACTTACATGGGAAATTTTATTTTTTGCTTTTTCCCATGGACCTTTGTTGGTTTGAGGGGGCTTGGACCCAAGTTCAGATTTAGTTGTGCTAACCAACAAAACCCTACACTACCGACCCTTTTGACAACAACCTGTGTAGCATAGGTGGTAGTCTCACCCGAGGAAGTACTGGGGGATGCTAGAACCATGTTTCTACATCCAAAGGTCTATGTTATGTGTTTTTGGTAGATTTAGGGATTTATCTTGACCTTTTCGAACCCTAATGCTTGAAACCTAGAAATTACAGTAAATAACAGTTAACAAATTTGTGTCATTCACCGATTGAACTAAACATGAATAACATCATACAAATAAGTAGATCTATGTCTTCGCAGATCTATTAAGTACTTTTCATGATTAAATGCATTCAACAATTCATAGATACATTAATTTAAAAAATAAATAAAAACACATGGATACACAAATATCACTTCAAAATATGTCTTTATTATGCCTAAGATTCTCAGATACAACTCTTTCCAACCCTTTGTGCATAGCTACAAGGGCCCATGCACTCAGCTATAGACTTACCAAGGTCTCTGAAAACACATCTGGAGGAGCCTTCCCTTTCACCCAAGTACAAAATAGACAAAATCGGACTCAAATCATGTACTTATTCTTCTTAGCTTTGATTCTTCTATGACTTCCTTTTATATTCCTCCTTCATTACAATATTGTGGTCTGTGAAACATGGGCGGGTCTAAAAAAAACTTGACTTTAACAAACTAAGGGGCTTTGACCTTCCTAAAGCTCCTTTGACTACTATTGACCTACGCTACTCACACTCCACTCCTCAAAATGTGGAGACTTTACATTATCTTGACAAAATTTTAACAAAATTTGACCCAATGTACCTCGTCCCAACAGTCCCCCAACAAAAAGTCATGATTTGTCTCAAGTCACTCTGCTAATGTTCCCTCAACCTTTGATCTCAAGTCGGTGAATTCGACCTCCAATTTCTAAATATTTGTTTTACCTTATGCGACGACCTATCAAAATTCTTCGACTGCAAGGTCCATGTTCCTCTATGTTTGCTGAAGGGCCCTGAGCTTGCCCTCGATGGTCTAAGACAACTGGCTTTCCTCATCAGCCCATGGTTGTGTCTGCATTGCAATTATGGATGTTTTTCCATGGAGCTCATCGATCTGTGCCTACAGATTCTTTCCTTCCTAAATCGTGGCGAACCTTTGCACAGGGGAAAGTGTCTGTGTTCTCGCTCGAATCTAATCAAACTCCAACTGTCTATCACGATTGTCTGCTTTGGTATTTTGCAATTGTGAGCCCTCCTGCAACGAGGCCCACATTTCCATTGTTTGTTCAAATAATTGGCTATATTCCTTGATTGTAGCATCTAGAGTTGTCATACTAGCTTTAATGGCAACTTCACGCTACTCTCTGACTTCTGGAGGTGTGGTTGGTTATAGGTTCATTTGAAGCTCTAAAATATACAGGTGCAGCTCAAACTGCACCTTTCCAATTTCCTCCTTGGATTCCTTCAATGTAGCTACTAACTTACGAAATTTATTTGCAAAGGCCACCTCGGCTGGATTTTCGAGCCTAGGGAGCTCGTTGCACACTTGGGCATGTGTTGCCTCTAGCTCCTGATTATGGTGTATCACCTCATCACTGGCCTACAAGGCCTATGTTTTCTCTACAAAAATCTATTGATTTTAGTCTTTACCTCTTCGATAATCAACAAAGCTCATTTTTCCTAGACATGGAGCTCATCTGAAATTCCTTGGCATATCTTGTGCAAGTTCAGATGGGTAGTGATGCAATTTTGATACTCATGTTGGTCATATGCATCAACTTGACCTAATACTCAAATGTTTTGAAATGTAGCAAATCCTCCGGAAACATCACAGCATGGAGGTCTGTAGTTGATTCTTCCTTTGATGTCTTGCTCACCTAAATCACGCTCACTTGACACACACTCACTTGAAACATGCTCTCCTAGATCACTTCTATCTCATCCTGCAATTCATTCAGGCCCTGTTACACTTTGTCTAGTACCTGCTTCTACTAGTCCTCAATGTGCCCCGATATTTTTTTGTTGCAGAACGAACAACATTCCCTATCTCATCAAGGTCCCCCTCCATGAGGGCCAATGGTTCAATACCCGCAGACTTGTCAGACTTCTACTTCTTTCTTGGCCCCGTCGAACTACGCTTTTATCTTTTATTGATCCTAAAGGGGGATTCTAAGTCCTCTGATATGAAATAGGGTTCTGTGGCCCTTCCTCTTCATCTGTAGTTTCTACTTCAACATTTGTGTGCTCTGTATCAGGTTCTTTGATTTCAATGGTGACCTATGTTGTTTATGTATGTGTATATTTTTCCTTCTGTGCTTCCTTCTGTCTCTCAGAAACCTTATGTGCTTCTTTCACTTTGTCTTTCTTGGTCATTGCTACAGCAACTATTTTCCCTACTGCTACTTCTACAACCTTACTTGTTCCTATGGCTTTGCCAAATGGGGTGAGCCAATAACTTGACCATTGGTTGACGATCCCCATAACATCATCCTCCGCAACTAAATAAGGAAAATTGGTTAATGGTCCTATGACATTGTTCTTCATACGCATGGACAAATTGTGAAAATATTCTTTGAAGTCTGCTACATCTTTATACTATCCATGTAGACTAGGTAAGAACCATGGTCGTTGGTTGATCACCATATGAAACTCTAATTCAAACAGTACCCAAAACATCTTGTTTTCAAGGCTATGGTCAGGGTCCTCTTTTCCCCACAATGAGGTGGATTTTCCAACCTCGCACAAGTCTGGATCCTTCGATGGGAACTAGGAATCCTTAGGCATCCTCCAAGCTACTAGTGCGATCAGTAATAGTAACAACGTAGAGTGGAATTTGTTTCCATCCTCCCGAGCTTCGTGGTAATCCTCTAAGAATTCTTGGTAGAGGTACTTTTTCCAATTGAATTGGACACCCTAGCTACACTTCACAGCTAAGGATACTACTAATGCCAACACTTCATCAACATGACACTTCCTCATTATTTTTCCTACCAAGATCTATGTATTAAATCACATAGTTTCATATGATATAGAGTTAATGGCACAGTTTCACGACTTCTTCACCAACCTAAAGTCACTATTCATTTGATTTGCCATATTTTTCTCTTGTGACTTCCCCACAAAAGAAACTGTGGGGTTTGTGCCATGATAAGGGAGTGTTGTCATTCTGTAGACCAGCATATCATTAATTGGGATGGGCCCTCCCAGCCAGAGCCACCTGTCATGAACCAACACCAACAATTGATGTGCACAGATGGTATTAATAATGTTGCGACTAAAATGTGGGACATGCAACATGTTGAGCAACCCTACACACTCAATACCTATCACCCACCTCATTGGTTCAAGTCTCATGACACCTTCCTCCTCATAATAGACCGATTTCAGAACTTAATAGGTTCTAACTATGTAAACTTCATAGGATCGCCCAAATTCCAATCTTCCATCTTCATAAATGGTACTTGGGCTAATGAGTTACCCTCAACAGGTACATCCTTGAGCAGCAATGGTGTGAAAACCTCGAATTTCAACGAGTCAAGGTAATTAGTGACTTTGGAAGTTGACTTCTGAGTGGGTATATTTGGCGGCAACAGAGAAATTGTCTTGGTGTCCCCTATGCCGATATTTTTAATCCCCATGGTCATCTCTTCTTCATATAGGTCCTAGGGTTCCATAGGCTATTTTTTTATCCATATGTGATCAGGTGTTTAGTATTTAGCTCAAAATTCAAAGTTCTTAGATTGGCTCGAAAATTATGTGGTTGTGTCTGTATCGTCAAGGAGATCGCAACACAATCTGTTTCATCGAAAACAGAGTTCAGATGAAGGAGAAAAGGTTTGTTGTTTGTTTTCCTAAACAACTAAAACAATTGCAGAATGGGACAGAATGATGACATGGTAGTCTAGTTATCAGTCTAGTGAGCATGGGAAATTTTCTTCAGTTTTCACCTGATGGGGTTGTGAGAAGTGTCACCTCTGAATTCGCGAATTTGTCTCAAGGAAGGTGAAAATTGGATAATTATCCTAAGTTGGAATTTTATTTTATTTATTTAAATATATATATATTATATATATATATAATTATTATTTATATTATAACATTTTTTTAAAACTATATATTATATTAAACAGTCATATAGCATGGTCAATGTTTGAAATTCATATGGAGTATGTATTAGATGGTAAAAGGATATGGGATGGGTAGAGGCGGGTTTGAACGCATGACCTCCCCCTCCCAATACAGTGCCTTACCAATAAACCAAACACGATCCTTGTTAAAAGGTGCACACAACCATATATTTAAATGTGCATTTAAAGTTCAACGGCGAGGTGGTGGGAGCCAGGCCCCATGCCATATGACCTTCAACCACACGTCCAAGGGCCATCTAGTGGAGCACTTGGTGCTAATCCCACTTTAACTAACTTAATTCCATTTAAACATTAATTAATCAAGATTAAATTTCAGATTAAGTTGGCGGCATATTTGGTGGTGCACCAAATTAGGTAGAAACTACCAATTTTGGTGGACTTAACGGGAGTCTCTCTAGATTTAGCGAAGATTTCCTAGGAAAAATTGAAAAAAGAATAAATTACTCAATTTTCAACCAAATTGAGATCAGAAAGAAGTGTTCTTGGATACTTTGGACCTTATGAACAAAATGGTGTAGGTATCAAGATCCATAGAGCTTTGTAAACAACATTCTTTCCACATTGAGATAATACAAAGGCCGAAGCCATGGAAGCTAGACCAAGGAGATGTAGCCCAGGAGGGGTGAACGCCTTCATCAAAACACTATGTTAATGTGTCTCTTTGAAGTTTTGCTGTATTGTAGATTTTTTTTGTTCATTATTCATTTTTGAATCTATTTTTCTCATGAATTTCTTGTTTAATTTAAGGAAATTTACCTGTTTGTAAGCCAACAACTAAGGAAACGTCAGCAAAAAGGAAGAAGAAATCACATGTTTATAAAATCTATAATTTTTATTAGCACAACAAATCTAATCATACAAAAACATATCAAGTTGGTATCAGAGCCTAAAGGTTTAATTTCTTGATTACTTGAGTTTGTGCAATTAGGATTTTAATGGTTGCAAAATTGTGATGCTTACAAGGTTAAAGTTGCAGAGAGGAGAAGCGAAGCTATTGGTTGCAACTCCTGAGGTAATACCCTGAAGAAGGAGAGCCACAAGGGCACAAACTCCACCACCCAAAGTTCTAGTTCAAGTTTCACTTGAAACTCCTCAAGTTTTGTCTTCAACTGAGTTTGAAGAGGTACAATCAATACAAATTTTTGGGCCTGAATCCATAGCCATTATGTCTGGAGAAAGAGAGACTAGATGTCTCTCTTCAGAAGAGGAATAATCCAAGAAAGCTTTCTACACTTTGACTAAGATTGTTAAAGTCCTCTATGACGAGAGGAACATTAGAATGATTGAAGGGAGTTCTAAACCCCCACATGGAGAAGGAAGTTCAGAGGATAAAAAAGATGAGAAAAAGGATTTCAAAGGGAATGGCGGAAATCCACCTTCTTATCCACCATCCTCATCATCTTCCTCATCCTCTTCCCCATCTCACACACCATCATCTTCCACTACCACCACTGAAACTGCCCATACTCATTCAAAAACTCGAAAAGGAAAAACCCCATTACCGAAATTGGACATAAAATTTGAAATTCCCATGTACAATGGAGAGGTGAATGCAAAAAAGTTGGAAAACTTGGATTCGAAAGTTGGAGGTATACTATAAAATTCAGAACCTTTAAGAAGACGACATAAAGATCCAGTTGACTTCACTAAGGCTAGAAGTATCTTCACCAGTTTGGTGGGAAGCAAACACTCAAGAGGAAATGAGAATCCATGGTAAGATATCTGTCACTTGGGTTGAATTTGTTTCTACAATTAAAAGACAATTTAATCCTTTAGCCTTTATGCAAAAAGGAATTATGAGTTGGCAGAATTTTAGGCAGCTTAAATTCCAAACAGTTCAAGAGTATACACTTGAGTTTAGAAAAAGGGTCTTTGTTATTATGAGTTGATTTGAATTCCCAAGATACACTGCTCAGATATATTGGGGGTTTACATTCCTATTTGAAACATAATATCCTTATGTTTAACCCAAAAAATTTAGGTGGGGTATGTGTGCAAGCCACACATCGTAAATCTAGAGGAAAGAACACTTATGAAGAGGATAGTAATAAAAATCCACCTAAGGGTGAGGAGTAAGAGAAAGGAGGAAAATGGAAGGGAAAGATGAATGCATGTGTGAAGAAAGAAGGTGAATTTTTTTTTGGGATGTGTTACATGCTTTCCACAACTAGCCGACGTAGTTAACTGTGGGGTTAGAGGGGGGGTAGAGGCCCCCCTTCATTGCACCGATTGCGTAGCGGGGGGGGGGGTGGGGAATCATAGGGGTATGAGGGGGGTGGGTAGCCCCCCTCAAAGGGGTCTAGGGAAGCGCCTGGGGAAATTTTTTTTGGGACCCTATATTAGGTAGGGCAGACCTACCTATAGTTTTGTGCATGGTTTTCGCACATGGTTTTGGACGTGATGGTTTTCGGTCCATGGTTTTGGAAGTGATGGTTTTCGGTCCATGGTTTTGGACGTGATGGTTTTTGGTCCATGGTATTGGTTGCTTCGGCATGTATAAATATGTATTGTAACAATGAAAGGAACATAATGAAAAATCAAGCTGGTAGTCCTGTTTATGGGATCCAGGGGAAAATCTCTATGTATATTTTTTTTTATGTGTTATGCTCTCACTATTGTTTATTTACTTTGTTTTAGAATTCATATGTAGGTAATCTCTATGCGGGGTTAAAACCTACATTTGGTATCAAAGCTATTTTGGCTTCAAGGGGATGCATTTTTTGCTGAGGGGTTTTTCTCGGGCCTGTGGTAGACACTATTTAGTAGGAGATCTGCGGGATCGATTCTGGTGGTGAAAGAAGATGGTGAATAATAGAAAGATAGAGATTGAAAAATTTAATGGTCAGAGTTTTTAGTTGTGGAAACTCAAGATGGAGGATCTATTGGTGGATAAAGATCAGCGGATCATGGTGGATCCGGGTACTAAACCAATGGGAGTGTCCGATGAAGAATGGAAGAAGTTGGATCGGAAGGCAAAGAGCACAATATGATTGTGTGTCTCAGGTTCAGTATTGCTGAATGTATTAGGGGAAGCTACAACTAAGGCTTTGTGGGACAAGTTAGGGACTTTGTACCAATCTAAGTCTCTAGTGAATCAACTATTCCTACAAAAAAATCTATATAACCTAAGGATGAAAGATGCAGACTCGGTGATAGAGCATTTGAATGAATTTAAGATCGTGGTAAGTCAGTTATTATCTGTGGATATTAAAATTTCAAATGTTAAAATTTCAGATGAAGATAAGTGCATGAGTTTGGTGTGTTCTCTACTAGATTCGTTGGATAGTTTGGTTATTGCAATAGGTAGCAATGAAACGGCCTTACAATTTGATGAAATAATCTCATCCTTGCTGATGGAGGAGATAAGATGGAAAAATATGGAGAGCCAAAATGGAGATGCCTTGTCTGTACGAGGATGATCCCAAAATATAAACAAAAATAAGTAGTCGAGTGGGAGATCTAAATCTAAAGGAAAGCCTGAAAAGGTGGTTTGCTAGAAATGTGGAAAGGAAGGGAACTACAAAAGGGACTGTAAATCTAAAGCTCCTGATAAAGGAAAGGGATTTGATGATGCCCATTTTGCAGAGACGAAAAACACCTCAGGTGAAGGTGGGAATGTGTACTTAGCTTCTTTAAGTACACATGTAGATCATGACGTATGGTTGATTGACTCAGGTGCATCCTTTCACTTCACTCCCCATAGAGAGTGGTTTTGCGAGTATTAGAAATATGATGGTGGTGATGTCTTCTTAGGGGATGATAGGAAGGATAGAATCATTGGTTGTGGAAATGTAAAGTTGAAGTTACAAGGTGGAAGGGTTAGAACACTTTTGAGTGTTCTGCATATTACTGCATTAGCCAAAAATCTGATTTATGTAAGAAACTTACATGATGTATGTGTCAAAACAATGTTCGATAAGGATACCGGTAAGATGGTTCGGGGAGCACTGGTATTGATGTGGGGAGTTCAGATTGGAACTCTATACAAGCTGCAAGGTAGCACTGTTGTTGATGGTTGCAACAATTTCGTGGTTCGTGAAAGTGGAGCAAAAAATCTAGTGGTCTATAGAGAGATGACCATGTTGTGGCATCAAAGGCTTGGAGATATTGGAGAGAAGGGCCTTAGAATACTTCATGGTAAAGGTATGGTATAAGGTATGAGTAATAGCTCTCTGGATTTTGATTTCTATGAAAATTGTGTATATGGGTAGCAGAATTGGGTAAGTTTCCCCTCTAGTGGTAAGAGGGCGAAATAGATATTAGAGCTTATGCACAGTGATGTGTTTGGACCTATGAAGGTTCCATCACTAGGTAAGTCTGTGTACTATGTATCATTTATAGATGATTTCTCAAGGAATACATGGATATATTTCCTCAAGAAGAAATCTAAAGTATTTGACAGGTTTAAAAAATTTAAGGCTCTGGTAGAAAACTAGACAAAGAAGAAGATAAAGGAGTTGAGGTTAGATAACGGTGGAGAGTTTTACAGTAAGGAATTTGAAGATTTTTGTAAGAAGTGTGGTATAGCACAACAGAAGACTACTCCATACACACCTGAGAAAAATGGAGTTGTAGAAAGAATGAATAAGACGTTGATGGAAAGGGAAAGAATCATTCTCAATGGTGCCAGGTTAGGACAAGAACTCTAGGCAGAGGTAGTGGAGACAACATGTTACCTAGTCAACAAATCACCTTCATTAGCATTGGAGGATAAGACTCCACAAGAGGTATGGACTAGTAAGAAGCCCTCTCTTTCACATCTAAGGGTAATATTTGCATGTAACAAATATGTACATGTTCCAAAGGAGAAAGAACAAAGTTGGATAGTAAATCTGAAAAGTTGATATTTATTGGGTATAAGGATGGTTTAAAGGGTTATAAGCTTTGGAACCCAGTAACAAGGAAGGTTGTCTACAACCGAGATGTGGTGTTCAGAGAGGTGAAAGATGTTATTAAACATGAATTCCAACCAAAGGAATATAAGAAGATAGAGTTTGAGCTTAAGGAGGAAGAATCAAACTCTACAACAGAAGAGGAATCAGAAGAAGAAGAGCTACGAACTCCGAGTGTGAGAATATCAGTTCAAGAAAGAAGGCAGCCAGAAAGTTATAGTCCATCTGATTTCTATTCAATTTTTTCTTTATCTATTACTAATGATGATCCCAGAAATTTGAAGGAAGTAGCAGACTCATAGGATGGAAAACTCTGGAAAGAGGCCATGGTTGATGAAATGGCATATTCGCACAAAAACGAGGCTTGGGATCTAGTGGAGTTGTTGGCTGGAAAGAAATGTTGAAAATTGGCAACAGGAAATTGCTAAAAATAGAAGTGCTAAAAATAGCACTACTAAAAATAGTAGTTTGGGCATCAATGCTAGATTGGGAAATAGGGAATGAAAAACTGGAAGTGCTAAGATTCCTATTTTTAGACAGTCCCTGGTCTAAAATAGGAAGTAAAATTTGAATTTTGTCTTACCAGTTGTTTGAATATTAATTAATTAATTCTCCATGAGTTAATTAGTTAAGGAAAATCAAACTTGAAGTCTTTGTGAGAACATGTAATAATTTCTCCACTGATTGGGGAATGTGTCCTTGATTTGCTCCACTGATTGAGGAATTAAGGATGAGTTCTATATTGAAAGGATTAGTTGACTTAGTTTAACTTAGTCAAGTTCAGTTAGATTAATTCAACAAGTTGTTAAATCAATGAGATACAATTTGTTAATGCTTGCATGCATGTGACAACTATTATTTTCAGATAATTGAGTATTCTCTCATGGATAACTAATGCAGGGCAGTTCAGATAGAGACCCAGTTGAGATCAGAGATGGGACAGTGTACTATCAGTTGGATGAATATTTCTCCTATAAAGGAAGCTCATCCATGATGAGGATTTATCGCCTTCAAGCTTGTGCAGTTAGATCTGAGGTTAGCGAGTGTGTGAAGAGGCTAATTCACACAGGTAGTAGCATTGGACCCCAAGGAAATTGCACAAGGAAATAGGAGGATTGGAGGGAAGAGGAGAAGGTTTGTGAGAAAATTGATTGTCTATGGGCAGTAGAGGGATTGTACTGAGAGCTGGATAGCTTCCCAGCAAAGGAGTTGTGTAATCTGGACTATATTTCCACATGTATGATAATATAGAAGATGGGGTTTTAGGTAGGTGCTTTCCCCAGGAAAATTCTTCTATGTATGTGTGATTGATTCCTTCTTATCAGTTATATGTGTTCTTATTGATGTTTCTCATGGTTGATTAAGCTTCCACTAAATTGTTTGTAGAAGTAGATCAAGTGTTTTCCTTTAGTACATTGCATTACTAGGTTGATCTATAGTAGGTGGGAAATTTCTACATGGTATCAGAGCTAGCTGATTTGTACAAAAAGTTCCACATGGTATCAAAGGTAGCTGATTTGTAGAAAAGTTCTACAAAATTATACAGGAAACCCATTGGCAGCAAATGGGTGTTCAAGAAGAAGACAAATGTAGAAGGAAAGGTTGATAAATACAAAGCTTGGTTAGTAACCAAAGGTTATTTCGATGTGTCGGGAATTGATTTTGGTGATATTTTTTCTCCTATTGCCAAGGTAGCTTCTATTACATTAATTTTATTTGTTGTTGCTGCTTTTGATTTTGAGGTAGAACAGATGGATGTGAAGACACCATTTCCTCAATGGGATCTATAAGAGGAGATCTACATGAAGCAACCTAAAGGCTTTGCGGTGAAGGGTAAGAAATAACTGGTATGCAAGTTAAAGAATTCTTTGTATGGGTTAAACAGTCACCAAGAATGTGGTATCAGAGATTTGATACATTTATACGGGGACTTGGCTT
Organism: Pinus taeda; assembly: GCA_000404065.3. Classification (NCBI taxonomy): domain Eukaryota; kingdom Viridiplantae; phylum Streptophyta; class Pinopsida; order Pinales; family Pinaceae; genus Pinus; species Pinus taeda. The sequence continues at coordinate 133,499 of APFE031560784.1, read as the reverse complement.
CACCAGAAGCAAAGTAGATCACTATGTGTATTTTAAATTAATTAGTGACCGTATTATTTATTTGGTCTTGTATGTGGATGATATGTTGTTGGTTGGAAATGATAAAGAAATTATCCAGGATTTGAAGACCCAATTGTCCTCCAAATTCTACATGAAAGATATTGGTGCTACAAACTATATTTTGGATATGGATATTAAAAGAGATCAGGAAGAGAGGAAGCTCTGGTTAAACTAGAGGAATTATGTTGAGACAATATTGCAGAGGTTTAATATGTAGGATAGTAAATCGGTGAAGGTTCCTATTCCTATAGGTGTAAATCTATTTGCTTAATAGTGTCCCAAGACACAAGAAGAGGAAGAGGACATGTCCCATGTTCCATATGCAAGTGCAGTCGGTAGCTTGATGTATACAATGGTCTGTATTAGACTAGACATTGCACATGCAGTGGGAGTATTGAGTGATTTTGTTTCAAAACTGAGGGAAGGAGCATTGGACAATAGTGAAGCGAGTTTTTAGGTATTTGTGTGGCACTAGTGATTATGGTTTTCGCTACCAAGGAAGACTAGGATTGGACAGAGTTTTGGATATTCGTGGATTTGTTGATGTAGACTGGGCTGGAGATCTGGATGATAGAAGATCTACAAGTGGGTATGTGTCTAACCTATTTGGAGGCACAGTCAGCTGGATGAGTAAGAAATAGTTTGTAGTGGCATTATTAACTATAGAGGAAGAATACATGGTAGCCACTCATGCAAGCAAAGAAGCAGTTTGGTTGCAGAGATTGTGTTTAAGTCTGGGGTTAGTATAGGGAGCTATAAGGATAGACTGTGATAGCCAAAGTGAAATTTTCTTGGCAAAGAACCCTGCTTACCATTCAAAGACAAAGAAAATCCATGTTTAGTATCACTTTGTGAGGGATATGATAGAAGACAAAAATGTGTTGCTCGTAAAGGTGAACACTTTGAAGAATACTGCAGATGCATTAACAAAATCTGTGAGCTCTGATAAGTTCTCTTGTTGTAGAGAAACAATAGGCATTGCAGGGTTGGATAAATGACTAATCTCTCCTGTGGCCCCCTGTGGAAGGAAAACAACAAGTGGGAGAATGTTGGGTTGTGTGATATTATTTCTAGTACTAGCGAGGGATCACAGGGGGTTTGAGGGGGGTGGGTAGCCCCCCTTTACGGGGTCTGAGATAGTGCCCTGGGGAAATTTTTTTTGGACTCTATATTAGGTTGGGTGGACATATCTATGGTTTTATGCATTGTTTTGTATGCGATGGTTTTCGGTCCATGGTTTTGGACGCGATGGTTTTCGGTCCATGGTTTTGGACGCGATGGTTTTCGGTCCATGGTTTTTGACGCGATGGTTTTCGGTCCATGGTATTGGATGCTTCGGCATGTATAAATATGTATTGTAACATTGAAAGGAGCATAATGAAAAATCAAGCTGGTAGTCCCAGTTTTGAGATCCAGGGGAAAATATATGTGTATATTTGTTTTATGTGTTATGCTCTCGCTATTGTTTATTTTATATGTTTTAGAATTCACATGCAGCTTATTTCTGTACAGGGTTAAAACCTACAAAAATCACATCAAAACATTGTTCCAAAGATGGGCATGATGAAGCCCACTACTAGAAATTGCATCTAGAAATAAGACCAAATAAGTTCAACAATAAAGAGAAATAGAAAACCACTGCTATCACTCAAGAATATTTAGGTTTTGAATCAAGTGATGAAAACAAAATCATTGTCATGGGAATCGAAGGAAAACAAGATATTGCAAGCACTAGTTCACAAAATTGTAACACTATTACTACTCTAGATGAAAAGAGACGAATTGAGTTATTTCATGTTAGGGTCATATCTAAACACACCAAGATTGATACACTCTTCGATAGTAGGTCACAAGCGAATCTAATCTCTGAAGGCTTACTCAACAAATTGAATCTTGAAACTATACCTCACCATAAAACATACCCTTTGGGATGGATAAGAAGAGACACAAGTTCACAGGCTACAAGAAGATGTTTGTTTAAGTTTGCAATCACTGCAAATTGTGTTGACGAAGTAGAGTTAGATGTGGTACCACTTGATATTTTAGGTGTGGTGTTGGGCAGTCCATATTTGTATGACCGGAAAGTGGTATTTTACCACCATGAAAACAAGTATCACTTGTTGAAGGATGGTGTGGAGTACATAGTGAGAGCCCATCGCAAAAAGCTTTACATTTCTTTGGTTGGTGTAGGGGAGGCAAAAAGACTAGTGAATTCAAGTAAAAGTTTAGTACTTCTCATGTTCAAGCCAAATGAAGATATTTTTTATGAAAATGTTGTTACATGTAAAGAAAGTTCCAATTCTTATTTGGTTGGTTCAGTTCATTAGAGTGATGAAGTATTTCAGGTTGTGAAAGAATCGTCCTTCAAGGAGAAAGAAACTTCACATGAAATATCTTTGTAGAAAGAGGTTTATCTTTGTGATGTTAACATACAAGGGTTGAAAACATTGCAAAGTGTAGAGACACCAAGGCAATGTAATGGGCTCATTCCATCATCCCTTACGCCATGTTGTGCACTGATGGTTATGGTGCCAAAGAGGAATGCTAATTATTTCAAGAAATAGGACAAAAAGAGTAGTTTTCACCAAAGCAAAGTTGTAAAAAGAGGTCAGTGTAGGAATATACATAACACCAAACAAGAATGGATTTTATGGATTTTAATGTTGTATGTTCTTTGTAGCACTTCTATGTTATGAATCCAGCTCAAGAAAAGGTAGAAAAGATAGATCAACGCCTTAGAATTCAGCCTCTTCGAGGAGGCAACCCCCTTTACATTACATAAATGAACAATTCTTTGATGATTCAAATGATAAAACCTCCTTTCTATATATAGGAGTCTAAGGAGTCACAATATAACCCAGCCGACCTAAAAATAATATTATAAAGCCACAAAAATAACAATAGAGGGATTCTATGGGGCACAGTAATAACAATATCGGGACAATAGGGGCACAACGATATTAATAAGGGGTACAAATACAATAATAGTGGGGTAATCACTAGTATTATAGTGACCCAACATGGCCCTCTCCTTCAAAAAAGTATTCTCCTCAACGCTTGAGTAGTTCTGGATGCTTCTGTATAAAATTATCATCCTCCCATGTGGAATCTTCAGCAGATAAGTTCTTCCACTTGATAATATACTCTGAAATTGATTGATTTCGTAGCTATCGAGTTCTTGTTTCTATGAATGCTTCTGGCTCCAATATAATTTTTCCTTCCTCATCAAGTTCTGGAAATATTGTTTGAACTGGGAGTTTATCGCCTATAACCTTTTTTAAACATGAAACATGGAAAACTGGGTGCAATCAAGAAGCTGCAGGAAGCTCTAATTTTTATGCCATAGTAACAATCATTTGCAACACCTTGTACGGACCATAATACTTTGGTGATAATTCATTATCCTTCTTAGCTTGCTTAAGGGACATTTTCTTATATGGTTGTAGCCTTAAGAAGACCCAATCACCTACATCAAAACTTATTTCACTGTGATGTTGATATGCTTGTTGTTTCATTCTATTATGTGCCAACACGAGGTTATCCTTTAAGAGTTCGAGGACTTGTTGTTGATGTTAGATGTGATGTTCCACTGCTTGAAACTTAGAATTTTCTCTTAAATAGGATGTGATGGATGGTGGATGATACCTATAAAGTGCCATAAATGGGGTCATTTTTTTTGTTGTATGGAAGGAAGTGTTATACCACCATTCAGTCAGAGGCAACCATTTGACCCATTGTGTCTGTTTATCAGATACAAAGAAACGAAGACATCCTTCCAAACATTTGTTTACTATCTTAGTTTTCCCATCAGATTGAGGATGATAAGATGAGCTATGAGCTAACTAAGTACCAAGACAAGAAAATAATTTTTTCCAAAAACTTCCAGTGAAAATGGGATCTCTGTCACTTACAATAAACTTTGGGTTTCCATGTAGCTTTTGAATTGTTTCCATAGATGCACTAGAAACTGTACTCGCTTTAAATGGATGTGATAATGGCATACTTGGTAAGTCTATCAACTACCACCGTGATGACACTCTTTCCCTCAGACTTGGGTAAACCTGTGATAAAATCCATTGAAACCTCCTCCCAACGTTGGCTTGGAATGGATAAAGGTTGTAATAGACCCAGTGTCTTAATTATTTCAACTTTATTTTGTTGGCAAACCAAACATTCCACCACAAACTTTTGTATATCTGATTTAAGGCCATCCCAAAAAAAATCCTTCTTAACCCTGTGGTAAGTTTTTAAAAATCCTGAGTGCCCTCCTAAGGGAGAAGTGTGCAATTCCATAAGAATCTTTTGTTTTAGCTGGGAATTCTTACAGAGGTATAAGC
>APFE031560784.1:103469-121716 GCA_000404065.3 Pinus taeda | reverse complement strand
AAGAATTCGGATATTATTAGTATTAGTAGGAGGGTTAATGATATAGATAAGGATAAAGTTAACGATAGTATTGGTAATAGTTCTATTGATAGCAATATGCAGGATTATAATTGTCTGAATAGTAATAAGGTTGTCAGCTCATGTAGCTTTGATTTTTCTTGCCCTATTGTTAATGTCTTTCCAGTTAATAGCAAGGAGGTTTTCCTTCCCTCTTCCTCTGGGAATAACAAGGTGCTTAACCTTTCTTGCTTCTCTTTCGCCCCTTCAGTTTTTAGTCTTTTAAGCAAAGGTCTTAACTTCGCCCTTGCTCCGAGAAGAATCCTGGTGGACGACATTATTTGTGATACTGAATATGGGATTAGAGATCTCCCTGACAATATTAAGGACACCAGTAGGCAAGATTGTGCCGTCGTCCTTAGGAGGGCTAAGCCCCCTCAAAGGAACCTCAGCAGGGAGGAGCTCTATGCCCTGATGTCCTTAAATTAGAATGATGATATTGTCATTTTGAAAGATGAAAAAGGAGGGGCTACGGTTATCCTTAATAAGGATGATTACTGTATGAAGATGCTGGATCATCTTCACAATAGCAGGAGTTATAAGAAGCTGCCCAAGAACCCTCTGAAGAAGATGTCCAGGACAGTGGCTCTAGCCATCAAGTCTAGCAACTCGGTGGGTTCGCTATTCCATAAGCTCATTGAGACCAGTCCGGTTGCTCCTAGGATCTATGGGTTGCCTAAGATTCACAAGGAAGGGGCCCCTCTAAGGCCTATTGTCAACACCATTGGTGGTCTGACATACCTTCTAGCCAAATTTCTGGCCCTTAAGCTGAAGCCCGTGGTGGCCCGTACTAAATCCTTCGTAAAGGAATCTGCTTCCTTCATCAATGAGCTCAAGGATATTAGGCTGAACCCTGAAGACATTATGGTTAGTTTTGATGTGGTCTCCCTATATACTTGTATCCCTATTAAGGAGGCCTTGGAAGTGATCTATCGCTTGACTGATCCCGATACCGCTCATCTGGTCGAGATCTGTCTCACTTCCACTTTCTTCTGTTTCGAGGGTGAGTTTTTTTAGCAGACTTGTGGTGTGGCTATGGGTTCCCCTCTTTCCCCGATTGTTGCGAACCTCTTTATGGAAGATTTCGAAGCCAAAGCTCTAGCCTCGGCTCGTCTTCTTCCCAAACTTTGGAAGAGGTATGTAGATGACACTAATGTCATCTGGCCCCATGGCCAGGAGGAGCTTGATCATTTCTTAGATCACTTGAACAATCAGTCCTCTGCCATTAAGTTCACCATGGAAAAAGAGAACGATGGTTGCCTCCCTTTTCTGGATATTCTTATTTCGAAGAACAAGGACGACTCTCTCTCCCACTCCGTGTTCTGAAAGAAAACGCATACTGAGCAGTATCTTCATGCCGATTCCCATCATTTCCCTGCTCAGAAGTTTGGTGTTCTCAACACCCTCGCTACGCGTGCCCTCAGGATTTCAGATAAAGAAAGCTTGGAGAAGGAGAGATCCCATCTCCTGGATGTCTTCGTGGAGAATGGATATAGTAGGCGCCTTGGTCAGAAGGCCTTTCTCAAAGCCTCCAGAAGTGCGTTAATCAAGAAAGAACTGAGGGAGCACCGTCTAGGTGTCCATCTCCCATATGTCTAGGAAACCACAGACAAGATTGCTCGGATCCTTAAGAAATTCGATATTCCCTCGACCCCTCAACACCATTCGAAACTTCCTCAGATCGGTGAAGGATCCTGTGAACCCTAAGGATATGAAGGGTGTTTATTTGATCCCTTGTTCCTGTGGGACACCCTATATATGGGAAACGGGACACTCCATCCAGCAGAGGATTAACGAACGTGTGGCTAACCTGAGACATGGGAGAACCAAGTCTTCAGCGTTAGCAGAACATGTGGATAAGACCAAGCATCAGGTTTGTATTGAGGAGGCCAAGGTCGTGGCCAAGGTGGCTCAGTTCCATCATCGCAAATTCAAGGAAGCCACTGAAATCGAAAGAAGGCCGGTCAATCTGAACAGAGATGATGGCTGGAAGATCAGTAGATCTTCGATCCCTGCCCTTTCATCCTAGTTTCCTTTTTTTTCCCGTTTTTGTCCCCTTCGTGTCTTCCCTTTCCATCTTGATCGAGGTGTTTTTATTGAATATTTTTTGGTGTTATTTTTATTTATTTATTTATATTTTACTATTATTATAACATATACATGATTTTCATATTACTTATTAATTTTGATTTATGGTACTTGATATATTATAGATTGTTTTATTTTATTTAAATAGTAATTTTACCTAATTTACCTTAATTCTTATTTATTAAATAGTTGGGATTACGTGTTCATATATATTTTATTTACTGAGTTAATAGTTTAATTACTATGAAATATGACGTTATATTGTATAGACTTGCATATTTATATTTTTGTTATCAATTCATAATGGTTACTTTTTGTTACCTCTATGCATTATTTTATTATACATTATTATTATACATATAAGTATTATTAAGGTTTTAGGCTAATTCTTTAAGGTTTTTATTCACCTAATTCCTTAAATATAATGTTAAATATTAAAGTAACGTAGGTATATTGATTACATTATGTATACTAGTATATATGGTTAGTATGAAATAGGACCTTATGTAGTATTCATATATTATTATTAGTGATTTTAATATATAGTGTGTTCTTATTATTGATTTTTTACTATACATTATGTTGTATTATTATACATTAGTATATATTAATATTCTATTAATATACAAACTCCTTTCTCCGATTTTGACTTTTCTCCATTGATTGTAGTTATATTTATATTCTTAGATTTTGTAATAAAATTAATTTTAAGCAACCCTTAAATAAATAGGGGTTGATTTTTGTTTTATAATACTTTATATATTATATTTTGTTTTATTTTATTTAAATAATAATTTTACCTAATTTACCTTAATTCCTATTTATTAGGATTATGTGTTCATATATATTTTATTTAATAAGTTAATAGTTTAATTACTATGCAATGTGATGATATATTGGTATATTTATATATATATCTCTATTATTAATGCATAATGGTTACTTTTTGTTACCTCTATGCATTACTTTTATATATTATATATTTTCATTATTTATTTCTTATTGGTATATAAGTATTATTAAGGTTTTAGGTTAACTCTTTAGGGTATTTATTCGTCTCATTCCTTAATTATAATAATAAATATTAAGGAGTTATAGCTATATTGATTATATTATGTATATTAGTATATATTGTTAGTATGTTCGTATTATTTATTTTTTTACTATACATTATGTTGTAGTATTATACATTAGTATATATTAATATTCTATTATTATGATATGCGAACTTTGATGGTTGTTATATTTATATAATTAAATATTGTAACAAAATTAATTTTAAACTAACCTCAAGTTAATAGGGAATTTTTTACCTAATTTATCTTTGGTCCAAGAAGGATAGTAATTAATATTATGGTTAAAGTGTTTTATATATAATTATTTTTATGAACTTAAATAAATAAATAAACTATTAATCTATTTTATTTTTACCTAATTTAACTGATTTCTACTAATAAAATAATAAATATTGGGAATAATAATATTAATTAGAATATTAATAAGGTAGTAAGGTCCTTGGGTCAAAATTAGACATTAATTGGTTTTAGTTGTTGCGATCTCTGATCGAACTAATTAAAGTGCTGGATTAGATCTGTCTCCTCAACTTGTCCTGACGATGAACCAACTAGTTGGTTCGGAACGCGTCGGCAAATGTCTTACCTAATGTGATTTATGCTGAAATCTTCTTATAACAATTTCACTTGGTTCAAAGGTACAAAAGAGGTATAAGAAGCAAGTTCATTGTTATGCCTTTTAGGCCTATTGGTTATGTAACTGTTGTATTCAAGCATCATTATGTTTTACATGAAGTTTATGTTCAGAAAATTCCATACTTTCAAGATGTACAATCGGTTTGAGTCAAGAAAACCAAGTAGTGAAATTTTTCATCCATTTGCATTATATTTTGTTATGTTTTCATGGTAATAAGGATGTTTCTTTTGATGGAAACATGGACAAAACCATGAGTTTCTATGAATGACTCACAATGGTGCAACAAACAGTGCAAGATCAACTTGAAAAGGGAAAAGACAAGTACATGAATAGAAAGGGTCCTCAAGGCAAGTGAATGTTCATTTCCTTAGAGAGGAGCTCAAGGAAACAAATTCGCCAAAAGCCAATTGGATCAAGATTGGAAAGGTGAGGGGGTTGCATGCTCATCTACTTGTCAGATAATAGTATCTTTTGGGGTCCAAAAGGATTCTAGTGGGGAGGAATGACCAGGTGCTCAATCTTTAGCTTAAAATTCAAAGTTATCCAATCGACTTTAAAACTATATGGCTACATCCATCTCATCAATACGATCGCAACACAATTTGTTTCATCGAAAATGAAGTCTGGATGAAGGAGAAAAGGCATGTTGTCTGTTTTCCTAAATAGCTAAAAAAAATTGCAAAATGGGATAGAATGATGACATGGCAGTCGAGTCAGTAGTCTAGTTTACAAGTAGAATCTTCCTCAATTTTTTCCCAATGGGGCCATGACAAGTTTCACCTCCGGATTCACCAGTTTGTCTCATAAAAGGTAAAAAATGCCTAATTATCCTAAGTTGGAATTTGAATTTGTTTAAATTTAAATATATATTATATATTATGTATAATTATTATTTATCTTATATAGTTGTATTGTAGATGTTTGTTGTTCATTATTCATTTTTGAAGCTATTTTTCTCATGAATCTCTTTTTTTACTTAGGGAAATTTACATGTTCGTAAGCACCAACAACTAAGGAAACCTCAGCACAAAAAGCAAGAAGAAAGAACGTGTTTATAAATATGTAATTGTTATTAGCACAACAAAACTAATCATAAAAAAAACATCAATACGACCTCTATGTCTAGTCTCAGTTGGGAATTTGAGTGACGATTGCTAAACTAGGGCTTGCTGGTTCTTCTTCTGCTTTTTCTCTCCTATCGCAGAGGTAGTAGGTTTTGGCCTCGGCAAGCTATGTGATGTGGTAGGGACTGGTGGTGTTGCATTCATCTTGTCAAAGCTCTCTCAAAAGTGTTTATTATGCCACTCAAACAATTCTCCCTTAAACCTAAGCCCCTTTTGCAAAAATTCCCTCTCTACCTCTTGCCAATCTTGTCCAGACATACAACAGTCATATATGCTCAAACTTAGGTGAAAAATCACAAGACAATATCTCTAAAATAAAAGTGTATGAATGTGGAGTGGGATGTTGTATTTATAACCCTTTTTGAATTCAAATCCATCGATTTCCTCTAGATCTCCCTCATTAATTCTCTTTTGGTAGTAGATTTCCAAACATATGCTCCTTAAATGCATTCTGACCACTCCCTTAAATAGGAAAATTTCCATCCAATCATCTATAGTGCTTCCAATGACCACTTTATGGCCAAGCTATGCGAGACCCACCTCACTAGCACATATCCTTCATCGCAGCTCCCATCTACACCTTTAGTCTAACTAGGGTTGCGGGGAGCGCCCACACCTCTCGCTCTTGCTCCCAATTTGCACTCTGAACAGGAGTGACTCCGGAGTGCCTCGGGAACACGCTCCTGAAATGATCCTGAGGAGGGAGCATTTATCCTTTTTTACAAAAATTTGCAGTAATGTTCCGAATGCAGTTTATTTCCAAAGAAACAAATAAGTTTTGGTGTGGCAACTTATTGGTCAAGCCTATGGCCCTAGTACCTACCTTTTCGGGAGAATTTCGCCTTTTTTGCAGTAATGTTCCAAATGCAATTTTATTTCAGAGAAAAAAATAACTTTTGAGTGGGGAAACTTATTGATCAAGCATATGACCCTAGTATTGATATGTGATTCATGGTAATGTGAAATCCTTAAAGTAAAAGTGATATTCTCCTTAATCTTCATTTTCATCCTTTTACTTAAATTTTTAATATTACCATGAAATGAATCAGAATGTTTGAGAGTGGTTCCGACATCATTGGATTTCATATGGAGAAAGTAGAATTTTAGATTTCATTCAAAATCCAGCATCCTTATCAGTTTTTCAGGATTTCAAGATTGGGGGATTGCAATGTTTCCATTGAATTTTGTCATGCATTAGGGTACGAGACTCATATTTAATCAAGAGCAACAATAGGCCTATGTACCTTGATGTTACTAACATTGGTTGTCAAACTCCTCCATGATGACCCTCCTAAAAATGTACGCAACACTCAAACAAAATCTTGACTGGACATGCTATGGTTTTTCTATCTTATGTTAATGCTTAGAGGGTGATATTAATGACAATGGTCTCTATATAGATACATAGGTAATGAAAAATACACCTATGGATATTAATGCTTAGAGGGTAATATTAATGACAAAGATCCTCATTTTCCAACAAGACTAAAAAATTAGACATTTCATGTGGTGGCAAGAGGCCCAAGCATAAGCAATAGATAATAGATTTACTTTTCTTTTCTAGTTTCTAGTAGTTTTTATAACTATTGACTCTTTCATATTTATTATGATATATTTTTAAACAATATATGACAATTTAAGTTTGAAGTTGGCAATTATAAATCATTAGTAATGAGTTACGAATATGATGCTTCATGAAAGTTGAAATTTGTTTTATTTCATTTCATGTTAGATATTATTTTTTGTAATGGTTACATTTAGCTTACAAGTACAACTTTGGTGATCAATGATGATAAATGTTATATATTGAATTTTGAAATCTTGAAACTAAAAGATTGATGAACCATGGGACTCAATATGTTGTATGTTACTAACTTGTGGATGTGGTTGATGAATATTATAACTTATAGATGATTTTTGTTATATGGTTCAATATATGTTTTTTTATGTTTTTGATATCTAATTGATCATTCTGCATTTTTTTGTTGACATATATGATCAAAATATAATATATATATATATCTATATATATATATATAATATATATATATATATATATATATATATATATATTATATATATATATATATATATATATATATATATATATATACATACATATATTATATAAAAAATGCTCGTGTGATTCGCTCCCAAACTGGGAGCTTCTGAAAATGTCGCTCCCGCACCTATTTACGATCCCGCTCCCCGCTTTCTCTCCCACTCCCAAGTAACATTGATTCTAACCATCGCACAACCCAATCACTTCGCCAAAAGTTTATCTTTCCAGATTAGTTTATAGTCATGCACTTCCATCCAACTGCTTGAAGTATTAAGACTATCCTACATTCATGTAGTCATTGCGTAGGGGCGAGATCTCCCTTGTACAACTTCAAGCAACTTCCAGTGATTGTTCCTAGAAATAACCCTCCGTTTAGCTTTGCAAGGTGAACTGCACCTCCATATTTAATTTCTTTGATGATGTATGGTACCAGCCAATGCATCTGAAACTTTTCGGGGAACTTAGTAAACATGCTATCATACAACAATAATAAATCTTCATTTTTAAAGGTGTGTTTCTTAACGTGGTGATCATGCCACGCCTTTTCTCTAGCCTTCTACACATGATGGTAAAAACTTGCTAAGAATCAATCTTCTTCTAATTCATGTATCTACGTGAGGAGTACTTCCATTATATGCCGATCTTTCATCTTTGTGATTGCAACAATCCTCAAACTAGGCACTATATATTCCATTGGCATCACTGCTTCTTGTCCAGAAACCAATCGAAATGGTGTCTATTCAGTCAAATTCTTACATGTATTTTTATATGCCCAAAGAACAATTGGTATGCACACATCCCAGTCATTCCTATTCACATTACAGAACTTCATCAAAGCATTCTCTAGTATCTTATTGAAATCTTTAATTTTTCCATTTGCTAGAGGATGTCATGGCATGCTTTTCTGATGATACATCTAGAATTCTTCTACCAAAGCAGTGATCGTTTCATTCAAAAAATGCGAACACCTATCACTCATCAAAATATTAGGACGTCCAAACCTAGATAGAACGTACTCAAATAGAAACTTCGCAACTATAGATGTGTTGCAATCCTTCATTAGTTGTGCCTCAACCCTACCTGGTTAAGTATTATGTCACTGTGATGATGTAGCGTGCTCCTGTCTTCTATCTTGGTGGCTAAATAGGTCACATAAAATCTATTTTCCATTTTTTGAATGCCTATAATGAGACTTGCAGGTTCATAGGTAATTCATCCCTTCGCAACAACTTCTCAGTCCTCTAACACACATCACATGCCCTATAATATTCCTTTGAATCTTTGTGCACTGTGGGCCACCACCACCCAACTTCAGGATCTTCAACATAGTCGCTTTTCCAGCATAATGGCCTCCAGATCGATACACTCACGAATGTGGAATTTGATCTCACCCTTGGGATGCAACACTTGCAAACAAAGATATCTCCTATGTTTAATGACATCGGAACACGTCTCTAGCCTAGACCTCTATGTGTGCCGTTAAGTTTCAAATGCTCCTTTGGTTAATTGAGGTAAATTTTATTGTTACCTTGAATTAGATTTCGATTTGAAGGCTCAAAAATCATTGTCGCCTAAACACACCTATGATGCAACTAATATGACAAAAATAACACTTTTCATTTTCGATTAAAGCTATCAAATGTAGGGAATAGGAGCTAACAATGATGCAACAATCAAATATGCAACCAACAAGAGCTTCCTAATTAACTATATCTTTAAATTTTTCTATTCCAATTCAATTCAAAGGATTAAAAGATGCCAAGCCAAACAATGTAATCTATGCACAATTTCCTTTCTAGATGTGAAAATGAGAATTCCAACTATGCAAATGTGATTTATGCAAGAGAATTGTTCAAAACAAACACAAAAGGATTTCAATGAAATCAACTGTAATATGTGATTTCATGAATAGAGGAATCGAACTAAAATTTGGTGAAAATTCCAAAACTTGAAAGAGATGTCACTCAAAGGTGATTAACAGAAATTATTTTTGCAAAATGAAAGGAAAAATATGCAATTTCACACTAGGGAATTCCAATTTCACACACAAAAATGCTAGATGTAAATGCAATATTTTTTCTTTTCACCACACTTAATTTTTGAAATGAAGAAAACTAAGATGAAAATGTTCAATTATTGATTTAATTACACTTTTTAGAATAAGGACTAAAATGAAAATTGATCCAAACAATCAACAATTAAACGAAATCATTTTGCAAGCGACCAAATGATAAGAACAAATAAAAGTCAAAACCAATTCTTACCAAAGGAAAACAACACAAATGAAAACCAATTGGAGGCTTTAAAGAGATCACAAGACACTCAAGACTCTGGGAAGTTTAGCTAGTAGTAGGCTGACCAAATAGTGGCTCAAGAACTAAGGAAAAAGTTATGCGAAAATAGGGACCAACACTGGTGCAGAAGAGGGATCAGTGCACTGCAACGCTGGTACCGAGTGTTCCTGGGTGATGTTCCATGCTCTTTCAAAGGCACTAGGGGAGTGTTAGGCCTTAGAAAGAGGATTCTAACACAAAGATTGTAAAAAAAATTAATGAGATCACTTCCTAGGTTTGTTCTTTGTTGGATGATACAATAAAGCTCTGTAAAAAAGGTAATCAAACACAATGGAAAATGAAACCACCAAGGGAGTACTTCATTCCCCAGTATGGTTTCCAATTTGTTATACAAGATTTATGATTGTGGACAAAAGTATCTCCGCTAGGTCGATGGCTAACTTAGAAGAATAGAGAGAGAATGAACACAATGATTTTCCTTAAAGTAAATAGATAACGGAGTGAGGGCTGCCTAGAATCCTTTGTACATTTTGCTCCTTCTTTAGCTTGGAAGCTTCAACTATAGCTCTGAATGCCAAAATCAGAACCTGCACAGTCAGATAACATAAGCAAAGAAACTACCAGATCTATGCAGTATCATCTAAGTGGTTAATTCAATAGATCAACATGGTATTGAAATATATGAAATAACAACATCACATATAGGAAAACAATGAATTCTTTGCATTAATATAAATAAAAGGAGATTACAACCATAAGTAGTAGTTGATCTTGTAGAAGAGCTCCTCCAAATTTTTGGCTTATTATTTCCTTGACACAATATGTACCTCCAATCACTCTAAATGCATTGATGATAATCACTCACTACAGCAACATGAGAGTAGAATTACTCTACAAAAGCCAACTCCTAACCACATAGAAGGTTGGGTAAGTTGGGTGTTCTTATCCAATTACCAATATAGTATTTGAGATCCATCTTTGATGGAGGGATAAGATCAAAGGATAATTGGTGAAAAATCCAAAGTGGGGAAGGATAGGATCCAAATGTTTTATCCAAGGTAAGGAGTTGAAACAACTTCTGGAAACTACTAGAAGGGGAAGATTTCGAAATCCTAATCATTGTCCCAGATTTCTAGAACCAAGGTAGGTGCAAAGGGGAGCTACCTACTAGGGACCAATGTAGGCCACAGCGGAGCATGCCCATGGCTTGATTCTGATGTGGGCATGTTTCCTCTGAATGATATTGTTGATGATATGAACAATATTGATTTCTGCCCAACTTTTCAATATTCAATACAACATTGGAGCTTTGCCTAGACATTGCTAGTTGGTTTCTACTACTGCCAGAGGTTGCAATCTGTTTGAATAGATTGAATTTGGGATGCTTTCTACTTACGGTCATCTTGCTTGACCTTTTTTTGAGCTCTAGCATTTTATTTGACAGAGTCTTGACAAGGCACGACAAGCTCTCAAGATCAGATGGTTCTTTCTCTTTGGCCTTGCTCACAGAGGCTTGAGAACGTTTACCTATGCCTTTGGAGTCTTTTGTTGGTTCATCATCTGAGATGACTCCGATTGCACACAAGTCCTTCTCAACGTCGATAACATTTTCATAATTTTCCATTAGTGTTTGTTTTGTAGTTCATTTCAAAAACTGCACAATGATTTTGGCAAGGAAGAAGTGTAGTAATATGTTGAGTCATGAGGTTTCATGTTTTCTAATATTTTGTTCAAGATGTGGTTGAAACTCTTATTGAAGTTTTCACTTTCTCCATTTTCTCCATCTTGAGATAACCCAGCTCTTTCAACAACATGGAAGGGGTCTCATCATCAAAAAAAAATTCAAGGAAGATTTACTTTAACCCCCTCTAATTCTGGATGGAATTAGGGGAAAAAAAGTTACTGATTAGCCAGAACTATTACCTCAAAATGAGAACTCTAGCAAAAAGAACACCAAAAAAAATGAAAAGCTAGGTTGAAAACAAATAGTGTTGATGCTTGAATAACATATTTTTTGGCGGTAAATTTTCAACATTTTTTAAAAATGGTAGTAAAAACCAACTTTTTTGTGCAATAGACACCCTAAAAATGAAAAGTGTTGACGCTGGAATAATGTCTTTTTTTTCAGGGTAAATTTTCTACATTTTTTAAAAATGACAATAAGAACCAACTATTTTGTGCAAAAGACACCCTAAAAATGAAAAGTGTTAATGCTAGAATAACATTTCTTTTTTTTCAAGGTAATTTTTGAACGTTTTTAACAATAATGTCAAAGCTAAAATATCATGACTCCGAAAAACTTTAAAGTTCCAACAATTTTCAAGCATAATATTAAAGATAAAATATCACGTGTTTGAAAAGCCTTAAAATTCAAACCGTTTTTAAGCATGACATTAAATATAAAATACCACATCTTTGAAAAACCTTAAATTTCCAACAAATTTCAGTCATGGTGCTAAAGAAAAAATACTTATAATTGTTTCCGAATATACCATTATAGATAAAATATCGTGACTTAGAAAAACATTAAAATCTTGACAATTTTTCAACCATGGAATTAAAACCAAAGATTATGACTACAAAAAAAATTATGTTTTCAAAATATTTCAAGCATGACATTATGGAAAAAATTTATGACTAAAAAAACTTTAAAAATGAACATGTGAATGAAAGACTTATTATAACAAGAGTAATTTATTTTCTAAATGCTAAATGTATAACGATTTTAAAATATTAGCCTAAAACGACTTTATAGATTGCAACAAAAATTTAAAAATCAACCATGAAATTGACACACAATGTAGGTGAACTCAACCCATTGTAATGAAAACTTAAACACGAACCATGAAATTGACACATTGTGGGGGCAAAGTCTATTCATTCTAATGAAAATTTTAAAATCAGCTATCAAATTACACATAATGAGATTAGGTTGCTAGTCAAGCATCGACAAGGACACTACAAAAAAAAAGAAAAAATAATCAATATATAAAAAAAAAAATAAAAATAAAAAACCAACCACAAATTTTAAAAAAATTATACAAGTAATGAAACATAAATAAAAAAAGCATGACCAAAAAAATCAAATGCAAAAAAGACAAAAAAACAATAAAATGTAAGAAAAAACAAAATTAACTTGTTAAAATAAAAAAAAAAGGAAGTAAGAGAAAACAAAAAACAAATAAAAATATCAAAAAATAAAGCAAAATTTTAGGATGTGTTAAGTGTGGATTTTTATTTTAAGTTGGTGATTTCATGTAGGTTAAAAAGAAAAAGAAAAAAGAAACGAGAAAACATGACCCAAAAAAAATAAATAACAAAAAGAACTTGAAAAAAAAGAACTAATAAATAAAAAGTAAAAATTAAAAAGAAAAAAAGAACACATAATTTAAGGAAAAAAATAAAAATAACCAAAAAACATCAAAAAACATTTTTTTTAAGTTAAAATAAAAAAATGAAAAATACAAAAACCACATATTAAAATAAAATAAAAAAAAAATTAACTAATTAATTTTTTATATTAATATTTAAAAATCAAAATTTTAAAATAAATAAAAAAAATTAATTAAAAAAAAAAACAATAATAAAATTAATTAAATCTCTCTCTCTCTATGATATATATATATATATATATATATATATATATATATATATATTATATATATATATATATATATATATATATTATATATAGATATATATATATATATATATATATATATATTATTCTTTCCCCCATAGATATATATTACAAGGTAATTTGATATTTTTTACATTTTTATGGTTTTTTTTATTTTTATTTTTTTATATTTGATTTCTTTCTTGTCATGTTTTTTTTTAATGTTTTATTACCAACATGAAAATTACCAACATTTAAAAAAAAATCCACACTTAATACATTTGTCGGCTTGTTGGGGCTTGACCGAGATTCAGAGTTGATTAGAAAAATAAATCCTCGTACTACTGGCCTCTTCGGCAACAGCCTGCGTAGCGCAGATTAAGGTCTCACCCGAAGCAATATGGGGGGATGCTGGAACCAGGATTCCGCACCCTTGAGATGTCTGAGGGGTTAATTTAGTCCAACCGTGAATACCTTCGCATAGGTCACTTTGCGCACTTTCATGACCTACGAGGCCTTGGAGCCCTTGTTATACTGGACTTCGCGCAACCCTAACCAAGGGTTGTGGGGCTCTTGTGCTGCTAGGACAGTGTTCTGTGCTATTTCCCCAAGTTCCGACATGGATCTTACTTATATTCTTATAACAATTAACGATCTTCGAGTAAACGAATGCCTTATATTAGAGTTACTTGCTTTAGCACATTCATATAAGTTCACATAGTAAAATAACAGTAAACTTACAATTCATACCCAATACACTTCAATGCAATAAAACAGAAAAAGATACACATAGATATTGTAAAACTTCTCTTTATTAATGCTTTACTCGGTTACAGACTCAATCTGCTCTGTGCACTTAGCTGCAGGGGTCCGCGCACTCAACTGTGGACTACGAAGCCTCTACACACTCAGTTGCATAGCCTTCTCCTACTCTACGAACCAAGGACACGACTTACACTTCGACTCAATGATTCACAGTTTCATTTCTTCATGTCTTCATTCTATCTTTAAATGATGTCTCTTTACACTTAAAGCCTCACTCTATTTATACAATCCCATGGTCCGTGGACCATGGGTAGATCTCTCAAGCTAACATTACATTACAAAAATGAAGGCAAACAACCCTCTGACTCATTTCCCATCTTCGTGCTCTACGCCCGCAAATCGTGGAGTCTTTAAAATAGACTTAGTCAAAACTTGGGCTTTAAGCCCCAAAACTTGCCTTGGGGGGATCCCATGACCAATAGGCCCCCAACATAAACATCGTGATTCACCCTCGAGTCACTCTATTGGTGTGGAGATCTTCACCCAGAGACCCTCCAACTCTACTCAGACAGCTACAAGGTTGGTAGCACACTAAGACGCTGCCTGCTGAATCTCCTGTACTCATTGTTCCAAGACTGCGATGCCAAAACCGCTCCCCTGTATCTTTTCCTGCATCCCCTGCATCTGTGCGAGCTTGCCTTCAATTGTTGCGGTGTTTACAAAGGCCTCGTCGATCCAAGGCTGAACACGTGCCTTCAAAATTGCTTCTCTATGTTGCACTGTGTCTACTTTCTCCTTGAGCATTTTGGCCTGTCGCATTCGCGCGAGCCTCTGTGTGAGCGCCATCGTCTGCGTGGTGCCTTTGACACTGTCATACTATTGATACAGCTCACATGCCTCTTTTTCTAAGCACTATATGTTCAGGTCCTCTTGCATATTGGTGAGGACCTCGAACGATTCTTCCAACATTCTCGTGGAGTCCCTGACTACATTGTTGATCTCATCCATCTCCGATGTAATGGTGTTGGCACGTTGTTCCCTTACCTCTAGAGAAGTGTATGGCTATGCCTTCGACCACAGATCTGTTATCTGAAGGCTCAGCTCCAGCTGAACCTTGGCCATTTCTTCTCGTGCCTTGTGCACCCCTGTTGTTAATCTCTGTATGTGTTCCTCTACTGGTGCTTCTGTTGGGATGGCCAACTTAGGGACCATTTGGTAAGATTCTTCCAATACCTGCACCATCTCCCTGTTTTGAGATACTACCTCATCGTACTACAAGCTCAACTACTCCATGCTGATCTTCTGCGAACTCAGCACCTGCAGCGCGCGGCTCTCCCTAGCCCGCAGTTCTGCAATAATCCTATCCTACAAAACATAGAGCGTATGTCGCGGGAGCATAGCCATGTTGATCCCTATATCTTTCAATGTACTGACTGTAGGCCTGCCGGCCTCATTTGCTGTAACTAGTGCCCTGTCTGGCAGCACTATTGTGTTCATTGTACGAGCGCACAACATTTCCTCAGCTCTGGTTGTCCCTACTATGAGGCTAGTCAAGAGAGTACCAGCCTGAGGAGTATGAACCTGCAACTCCTGAATTTGTGCATGGAGATCCCCCAACATAATCTGATTCTCCTCCACAAAGTTCTAGAGGGCCTCTGTGGTCACGTCACGCACCGTCTCTGTTATGAAACTAGCTCAAGAAAAGACAGAAAAGATAGATCAACACCTTAGAATTCAGCCTCTTCGAGGGGGCAACCTCCTTTACATTACATAAATGAAAAATTCTAGGATGATTCAAATGATAAAACCTCCTTTCTATATATAGGAGTCTAAGGAGTCACAATACAACCCAACCGACCTAATAATAATAATATAAAGCCACAAAAATAACAATAGAGGGAATTTATAGGGCACGATAATAACAATATGGGGACAATATGGGCACAACAATATTAATAAGGGGTACAAATACAATAGTAATGGGGTAATCACTAGTATTATAGGGACCCAACATGCCCCTCTCCTTTAAAAAAGTGTTGTCCTCAACACTTGAATAGTTTTTGTTTCTTCCACTTGATAAGATACTCTGAAATTGATCGATTTCGTAGTTTTCGAGTTCTTGTTTCTGTGACTGCTTCTGGTTCCAATATAATTTTTCCTTCCTCATCAAGTTCTGGCAATATTGTTGGAAATGGGAGCTTATCGCCTATAACCTTCTTTAAACATGAAACATGGAAACTAGGTGATATCGAGAAGCTGCAGGAAGCTCTAATTTGTATGCCATAGTACCAATCTTTTGCAACATATTTTACGAACCATAATACTTTGGTGATAATTTCTTATCCTTCTTAGCTTGCTTTAGGGACATTTTCTTATATGTTTGTAGCCTTAAGAACACGCAATCACCTACATCAAAACTTCTTTCACTGTGATGTCGATCTGACTGTTGTTTCATTCTATTCTGTGCCAACACGAGGTTATCCTTTAAGAGTTGGAGGACATGTTGTTGATGTTCGATGTGATGTTCCACTACTTGAACCTTAGAATTTTATATTAAATATGATGTGATGGATGGTGGCTGATACCTATAAAGTTCCATAAATGGGGTCATTTTTGTTGTTGTATGGAAGGAAGTGTTATACCACCATTCAGCTAGAGGCAACTATTTGACCCATTGTGTCTGTTTATCAGATACAAGGCAACGAAGATATCCTTCCAAACATTTGTTTACTATCTCAGTTTGCCCATCAGATTGAGGATGATAAGATGAGCTATGAGCTAACTGAGTACCAAGACAAGAAAATAATTATGTCCAAAAATTCCTAGTGAAAATGGGACCTCTGTCACTTACAATAATCTTTGGGTTTCCATGTAGCTTTTGAATTGTTTCCATAAATGCACTAGAAACTGTGCTGGCTTTAAATGGATGTGATAATGTGCAAAAGTGTGCATACTTGGTAAGTCTATCAACTACCACCATGATGACACTCTTTCCCTCATACTTGGTTAAACCTGTGATAAAATCCATTAAAACCTCCTCCCCACGTTGGCTTGGAATGGATAAAGGTTGTAATAGACCAGGTGTCTTAATTGTTTCAACTTTATTTTGTTGGCAAACCAAACATTCCGCCACAAACATTTGAATATATGATTTAAGGCCCTCCCAAAAAAATTCCTTCTTAACCCTGTGGTAAGTTTTTAAAAATCCTGAGTGCCCTCCTAAGGGAGAAGTGTGCAATTCCATAAGAATCTTTTGTTTTAGCTGGGAATTCTTAAAGAGGTATAAGCGATCTTTGTACCATAACGAATCATTTTTCCAGCTAAATGTATCAGACGTACTGGAATCTTGTTGTAGCTTTTGAATAAGTGCCCACAGTTCTTCGTCATTCTTCCATTCCTCCCTTGCTTCATTTATCCAATCTGGTGGATAATAGAAATGGCACACAACAATGCTTCCACATCCTCATCCTTTCTTGAGAGTGCATCTGCCACCACATTTTGCTTCCCTTTTTTGTAGATGATTTCAAAGTCATAACCCAACATCTTTGTGACCCACTTTTGTTGCTCTTCAGAGGATAATCTTTGTTCTAAAAAGTATTTAAGGCTATAATGATCTGTTCTTACCTTGAGCTGTCTTCCCATTAAGTAGGGTTGCCATTTCTTAAATGCATGGAGCATTGCCAAAATTTCCTTCTCATAAATAGCTTTGTGTAAAAATTTTCCCTTGATTGGATGACTTTCAAAAGCAATGGGTCTTTCATCTTGCATTAAAACAACACTAATTCCATTTCCTGAAGCATCACATTCCACAATAAAGATTTTTGTGAAGTCCGGTGTAGCTAAGACAGGTGTTTGGCACATTCCCTCTTTAAGATGTTCGAAGGCCTTTGTTGCTTTTGGAGTCCATGAAAATGCATCTTTCTTCAATAGTGTTGCTAGAGGTGTTGCTATTCTCCCATAATTCTCAACAAACTCGCGATAATACCCTGTCAACCTGAGAAATCCTCACATATGCTTTATGGATGTGGGGATTCTCCATTCCTTTATGGCTTTAATTTTGCTAGGGTCTACCTTAACTCCTTCATGAGATACAATATGACCTAGATATTCCACCTCTTGTACTCCAAAGAAACATTTGGATCTTTTTTCATATAATTGTTTTTCCTCCAATAGTTGTAGCACCCTGTCAACATGTTAAACATGATCCTTCCAGGACTTCTTGTAGATTAGTATATCATCAAAGAATACTAACACAAATTTTCTAAGGAATGGTTTGAGAATTGAATTCATCAAACCTTGGAATGTTGATGGTGCATTGGTAAGGCCAAAAGGCATGACCAAAAATTCATAATGACCCTCATGAGTTCTAAATGTTGTTTTCAGAATGTCTTCAATCTTCATTTTGATTTTATGATATCCTAAACGAAGATCCAACTTGGTGGAGTAAATTAATCCATGCAATTCATCCAGTAATTCATCAATGACAGGAATGGGAAACTTATCTTTAATAGTGAGCTTGTTGAGCTCC
>APFE031560784.1:22668-102023 GCA_000404065.3 Pinus taeda | reverse complement strand
TGGTTGAATTATACCAGCCTCTAGCATTTCTGCAACCATACGTTCAATTTCACTCTTTTGGGCATAGGGATATCTGTACGGCCTGATGTTTGGAGGAACACTTCCTGGAATCAGATGAACAGCATGATCATGATCACACATAGGTGGGATACCTTTGGGAGTCTCAAATACCTTGGAATGATTGTCCACGACTTTTTGGAGATCTGGAGAAATAGATGATTCCGATGTGGAAAAATCTAGTGAACATAATTGTGCAATTACACCTCCTTGCTCCTTTTTTAGAAGCTTTGTCATAACATTAGAGCTGATTATCTTTCTTGGTTTCCCTACAATACCCCTTAATTCAACTTCCTTTCCTTCCGTAGAAAATTTCATGAAAAGTTCTTGAAAATTAAAAGCTATTGTACCCAAGGATTGTAGCCATTGGACTCCTAAGACAACATCAGCACCTCCCATTGGAATGGAGCATTGGGCTAGTCAATACATATTCTCCCATGGATAGCTTGATATTATGGCACTTTCCAGAGAAATTTATTGTTCCTCCATTTGCAACCATCACTTGACACTCTGGTGCTAGATATGAAGCAATTCAATTCTTTTGCTACCTTACCATGAATAAAATTGTGAGTACTTCCTGAATCAATCAACATTGTTACCTTTTCTTCTTGATATGTCCTATCTTGATGGTTTTAGGAGTGGTAATTCCCACTAATGCATTACAAGATATTGTCGGATTCATTTGTTCTTCATCTAGGCTTTTTTCCTGGAGTATATCCTCTTCTTTTGACCTTTCTTCCTCCTTTTCTTCTTCCTCTTCACAACCTATGTAGAATAATTTCTTCTTAGCACACTTATGACATTTAGTGTATTTGCTATCACAACTGTAACAAATCCATTTTGCTATTTTCTCTTCCAATTGTTGTGGTGTCAACCTTATAGGTTGTGGAAGACTAGCGGCAACAACACTTCTGTCTTTATAGATGTGAGGGGTATGCTTCCTGCTTGCCATAATTTTGCTTTCCATTTTTCTTGCTAACCTGAATGCCTTCTCCAATGAATAAGGTTCCCAAAGGCAAACATCATGTTGGATATTATCCTTTAAACACCCTATGAACAAATCAATCCTATGCTCCTTTGGAATAACTTTTACCCTTATGTTCAATTTTTGGAACTCCTCAATGTGCTCCATTATTGAACCCTTTTGTTTGAGACTTATCAACTGGCTAAAAAAAGTGTCTCTTTTTGTATCCTCATAATGTGCTATCAATTCTTCCATAAAAATTGCCCAAGTGATAAATTGTTTATGAGAGAAAATCCATTGATACCATACAAACTGATTTGGTTCCAAATATAAAGTTTCCATACGTACCTTTTCTGTGTTTTGCACATTATTGAGATCAAAATATTGCTCCATCTGTAATATCCATGTTGCGGGATCCTTGCCATCAAACTTCCTCATATCGATTTTTGGAATATGGTGCGTCTTCGACCCAACATTAGAGTCTATGGAATCATGATTAACATTTATTTTTTTCTCCTCATGAGTTTCCTTTACTACCCTTTCACCCTTAGTGACCCTTTCTTGTAGCAACTTATTCATATTTATCTTCAATTCTTCCATTTTTGTCTTCAAATCTATCTTCAAATCATCCATCTTAGCATCCACGTCATTCATCTTAGCTTCTACACCTTTCTTTAAACAATCCATCTTAGATTATGTTCCTTTTTGTGCAAGTGACACTTGTTGCACTTGGTCTCGTAATTTTGATATATCATGTTTATTTCTTCCTCTTCTTTACGAGTCATGCTAGAGCTTTCAGGTTGCCTACTAGGTGTTTCCATTTTCTTTCTTCCAGGGATCAATTACCGATAATAATGCTTCACTATGCCCTTTGAATTCCTTCAAAATAATTTTTCAAACCAACCTTAAGCAAACATTTAAAAAAATATACACACCTTTTTCACTTTGTAGGAGCTCGATATTGCCTCTGATGTATCTCTGTAATTTCGGATCATCCAGTTCTAAAATTGCGACTTGCAGTAGCCCTCCGTCTCCTCTTTCCAATGCCACCAATCTGACCACAATTGGATTCTCCAATGAAGAGTTATGCCAAATCTCCCACAGTGACCTGATTATAGACTAATTCAGTACAACGAACTTGTACGACATGCCGTGTGTCCCTGTTTTGACATTTGGCTCTAAAACATATATACAAGAAACTACAGCCAGTCCTGTTTCTGTACCTTCTTATGAAATTTCAATCTGATGCTTAGAGAGAAAGTTATGACAATTTTCCCCAGGTCACCTGTTTTGAATGTAATTCAGGATTCTGTAAAAGGACCAACTTCCTCAGTTCATATCTCCGAAAATATAGCATAAAAAGCTCTAAAATTCAGACCTTCGATTCAGTGCGGTGTCTTCTCAAATGGGTTTTTTTTTAGCTTCTGAAATATCGCAGAAAAAAAGTTATAGCGACAATGCCACGATGACCTGTTTGGAGTAGCGAAACCCTAGAATCCAAAGCTTTGATACCAAATGTTATGAAACCAGCTCAAGAAAAGATAGAAAAGATAAATGAACACCTTAGAGTTCAGCCTCTTTGAGGGGGCAACCTCCTTTACATTACATAAATGAACAATTCTTGGATGATTCAAATGATAAAACCTCCTTTCTATATATAGGAGTCTAAGGAGTCACAATATAACCCAACCGACCTAACAATAATAATATAAAGCCATAAAAATAACAATAGAGGGATTCTATGAGTCATAGTAATAACAATATGGGGACAATAGGGGCACAAAAGTATTAATAAGGGGTACAACTACAATAGTAATGGGGTAATCACTAGTATTTTAGGGACCCAACAGTCTCCCCTATATCATGTAGATCCCCCTTGGTAAGGGTGATCGGATCAATAGACAACTTTGAGGCTTTTACCTTCTTGTGTGACCCCATCCGCTCGCTTGGGCGTTGGCACTTCAATAGTGTCGACGATGTCTATGGTCCATGCTGCCCTCCTCTACCTCTATTTCCATCTCCTGTTCCTGCTCGAGTGAAGGCGAATTTTGGCCCCCGTGCTACTTCTTTCCTTCTCTTTTCTGTCAACTTTCCATGCACAGTTTGGCCTCCTCCTCCGTTTGCACAACAGACTTTTCCGCTATGGAGATGTATGGGGCATGCCATTCTGATGGCCATGTCTATAGTACGCCAAATATTACATTATTTGTGGCCATATGAGGTAGCAAATTCCACTTCTTTGTAGGGTCCTTACATGCCTTGAGGTGGATGTGATGAAATTTCGCTTTAAAATCTGCAAAACTTTGCAAGTTGTTGTAGACAGTGGGTGATAATTGTGGCTTGTGATTCATCCCCTTTTTAATGTTCATCTCGATGAACACCCAAAATAGTTTTCTATTTCATATCCGATTCGCGTCTCTAGTCCCACATCAAATCATACTCTGCAGCCTCCGAGAGATCCCTTGTAATTGTGGGGAACTGACTGTCTTTTGGAAAATCCCCAGCCACCAGCACTATGGACAGCAAAAGCCATGCATAGTGGAAGGTTTTTCCTTGTTCCTGTGGCTCGCGTAAATTTTCCAGGAATTCCTTACATAAGAACTTGGACAAGGTAAACTGGACCCCCTTTGCGCACTATTCAGCAAGTTCCACCACCAGCACGGGCACCTCATCCACGCGGCACTTCCACATGACCTTACTTGCCGGTATTTGGGTCACAACTTTGACTGCTTTATTTTTGATGCTAGATATGGTGTAGCCCCTTTTATTCTTCTCCATTTTGTATTTCTTTTTCATGGCATCTATTATGGCCAAATCACTACTCTTACCCTCTGAAATGTCTGTGGGGTCCTCTCCTTTACACAGGAGTCAGGTAATTCTATAGATGAGGTGGTTCGTGATGGGGATGGGCTCCTCTAGCCACAAACACCCATTAGGCACCAGGTAGAGGAGCTGCTTGATGATGAAGATAGTCATTGGCGTGGGGTGGTAATGCGGCACCTAGAGTAGGTTTAGCAACCCTACCTTTTCAATTCTGTGTAACCACTTGTGCGGCTCCAATTCTATAACTCCTGCCGCGGTGTTCTACTTCAGCGTCATGACCTGTGTAGTCACCAGGTGAGGGAATTTCTCATGGTTGGTTACATCCAATCTTCAAACTTCAAATTCGGTGCACGTCCCAGGTGTGTGCCCTCAAAAATGATATCGTTCAGGAGGAGCGGATTCTACAGAGAGATCTTACTCTCATAAAGGTCCTTGGGCACCTTTGCCTTCCCCTTCTGTAAGGGGCATACGTGGGAAAATTTGTTGGGGGGTGCAACATTCGTTTCTTTCTCCATTTCGTCATCCTCGTCCTCTTCAATTATGAGATCCTTAAGCTCTTCCTCCTCCTCGTCGGCTTCTAGGTTAATCACTTTCCCTTTTTCCTCCATTGTTAATCTAGTACGCAGCGGGTTTCGAGGGGACATATGCACCAGAATCATTAGTAGTTTATCTTTCTTTACTCTTGGCATGCATGGTGATTTAGGGATTTCTGCAACAATGTTAGTGCCTTTAGGGGCATCTTCTATGGTTAGGGCTTGTGCGGCTTCTTCGGCGGTCATCTTTGTGATTTCCCTGGCTTGTTTAGATGCTACCATCTCATTCGTCCAGAAATCTCTCAACCATTCACTCAGGTGCTCAACCAATGATTTCCATAAGACAAACAGGTCTCGGTTCAGGATACCAAGCGCACAACATCTCAATTCACAAATGACAAAGTGTTGTTTTCTGGGCATCCCTTTGTAATTTATAGTGCCTTTTGAATTTGAATTCGATTGTCCCCCCAAAATTTAGTCCATTAATGCTCCCTTGGCAACAAATTTTCCCAAATCTTTCCCATAAAGCCCATCTAAAATGCCTGATGCTCATTCCATTTGGTCTCAAGTAAAGCATCACATTGTGAATAGTGACTACAACAGCCACTTTCTATCCAACCTGTGCGGTAGCGTAGCCCCCCTTGTGCAATCATGGACCTTGTGACACTTTTCTCATGTGCGTAGCCCTGACATCGCATAGCTCCCTAACAGAGTAGTTTATAGTCCTGTGCCTCATTTCAACTACCTCGAGTGCTAAGACACTACTTCCCATAGCTAGTCAGGTGGTCGCGCCACTTGTATATGGTTCCAACCAGTCATCCATCACTTTACCTGGAACAAATCTTCCTTTTGTTTTTATTGTCTGCGTCACACACTTCATCATTTGCATCACACCACCATGGGTGATTCCTCTAGTAATATACAATCCAATCCAAGGCATCAAGCTAATCAACTCTCGACAGTAGTCCCAAAATTTGTCATCGTAGTCATGCGCACCTTGTTTTATCATCCTTATTTTCTTATCAAGAAAATCCTTCTATATTTCTTCCCCAAGCTTCTTGACTTCTACTTCCATGAGAGCACTTTTCTCCCTTAAGCACACTCTTTCTCTGATGAGTTCTTGGATCCTAAGATCACCATGTCGAATTTCTTCTTCAGGTTCCAAGAATTCTTCTTCGTTCAGCTATGCTATCCCTTCTTCCAAAGCTTCACGAGCCATCATATCTATCGGCACCACTATGCGTGGACTAGGAATATTATATTCTATTGGGAAGACATCGTTTCCTCCATACTCCTACATCAGAGGAATTTGTCCCATCAGTTTCTTGCACATTGTCCTATAAGCCCATAGAACTATTGGTACACACAAGTCCCAATCACTTCATTGTGCATTATATATCCTGTTCAGTGCTTTGCACACTTCGCTAAAGGCTTCTGCATGGATATCCTTCTGCATAGTCGTTCTTTCCACACTTCATTGTCCCAACTAGAGGGACCATTCGTGCAATTGCCTTTCCTACACATGCGTATTGACCATGTTTCTGAATGTGAAGTCCATGTGCATTTGTGTAGGTTTTTTAACATATGCTTGTACCCATCTAGACAGGTGCACGCGTGGACCATTCCATTCGATGTTCTTGTCTGTTAATTGCATCTGAGGATTCTCGAGATGCATGTGCATCATTCTCATGCGTTCGCGTCATTCCTCAAATCTTCCTTGGTGCGCACCCCACTACCTCACGGGTGTAGTGCGCATGACCCATTTCAAAGAAATTATCTACGTCACTTAACCCATCATAAGTAGGTAGATCCCTTACCTCTATTGATACCCAATGCAACGACCTCATCATTATGTTACGTTTCAGCGTGGTTACCTCAAGTAACTGGTTCTGCCATTGCTCTATTTCTTCATCCGAATTCAATGTATAAGAGCTTTTGCACTACCATGAGATTCTTCCATCCGCGATGGGATTTACTCAATCTTGCTCTTGCGTGGTTATCTTGTAGATGTAGTCCAAGTCATCCTCACTTTCATAGTCATGCACCGGCTCCATGTAGCATCATCCTTCTGCAAGGTCCAAAGGTACAACTACGCACATGAACCTTTTCTAAAAAATCATCTTGCGCTTCTCTAGGTTTATAACCCAATTCATGTCAGTGGCCCAATCGATTCCTAAGAGTGTGGGGTAGGAATTGTTTTCGTCAACAATCTCTATCACTTCAAAGTCTGCTAGTGTGCTTACTCCTTCAATATCTACTGTGATTCCCTGCAATCTCTCCATAAGTATTATATTTTGCTAGTTTTCCATTCACAACTGGATAGGAGACCATTTCAGTGTAAGCCTTCCCATGCACTCCCACATCTTCTTCGACAGAATGTTCACATTTGATCCTTGGTCTAGAATCACTTGGTCCATCTTGTATTCCCCAATCTGCGTGGTCAACCTCATTTCTCTTCTCATCCTCGTTGCGTGCTTTTTAATCTTCTGGACTATGCATAGTTATATTGGCGTGGTCCCAACACATCTATTAATGAGTTCCTGCAATCCTTTTACAGCCTTACTATCATGTAGTAGCTTCATGGATGTTTCTAGGAATGTCATGAGCATCGATGGGTCCATTTCTAGCTCTGGTATGTCTTTGCTTCCTAGAGTGGAGGCATCAGCAAAGCTCCTCTTCTCTTCCATGAAGGTTTCCTTAGTGTGCTCCAAATCAAACTCTGGTTCTTTTGTCGAAGCCTTGTGAACCCAAGTACTATCTTCAGGTTTCTTGCCTTTATCATCTCCTGTCATAATTCTACTTCAAAGTCAAATGTTCACATTGGGGTCTTCCTCACATGGCTCAAACCTCATCACCTGCTGGTTCTAAGCCAGGAGAGGTTGGAGTTCTCCCTTGTCACAGTCTTTCTATCAATGTGGGACAATCCTCCATCTCGTGATCAAACAAGGCATAATACAGAAATGATGGACACGTCGGATTCATAGAATCATGAGCATAATGTCCTGGCCCTCTCCAATTGTAACATACTAGTTGTCTGTGACCTCTTCCAGATCCTCCTCCACCTCGGCCTTCTCTACGCCCATAAAATCTAGTTCATGTTGCTTCTGCATTCTAGTCAAGGGGCCGCATTTTGGCTTGGACACTGTAGGTGGGAGTCCTATCCATCATTAGCTCATAGCTTCTACAGGTGAACTCATCATGTCCCACTGATCTATAGAAATTACAGAATAGTTGTTGTGAATTCTATGTGTACTTCTGCAATAGATGACAGCTGTTCATAATATGCTTTCCTCCAATTTGAAAAATCACGCACCACAATGCAGGGACCACATTAGGTCCTGCTTGTGCCTTTAGTCTTAATGACATCAACCCTCCTCCAGCAGGGTAATTCACGAACACTGGGCAGTGGTCCTTGTCATTTCCCTCACCTTTACACTTTACACACCATACTTCCTCGTGCACCTCTGGGCAAGTTGTCCTGTATTATTTTAGACTCTGCATCTCAAGGCAAAAGTTTTTCAAATGAGGCGGAATTGTTGAACTCCCAAGTTAGGGTCCTATAATGGAGTCTCATGTAGCCTCTTTGTGATCTCCAAGGCCTCTACCTGAGTCGTTAATCTCTGTTGTGATAGTGCATTCCTCAAATGTGGTGTTATCGATGCTACAAACCATTCGCAGTATTTTCCATCCATCAAAGTCATATTGGCTTCGCGAATTGTACACTTCAGTCTCTGATCCAACTCCCAAGGAGTTTTCTTGGTAGCATTGTGATCTCCTTGAACCCGATGATAGACTGTACCTCTGACTTCGGCTTGCTAAATTCTCTGTTTAGTGCAATTTGGATATCTATGACCCCCGCATTCATATTGTCATTAGAATACTTAATATACTAGGTCAGGGTGCAATCGTGCAGAGCATTGACTAGCGTCACTTTCTTTATATTATCATCTATAACTCCCTGTGCTTCCCATACAACCCTTATCACGAACCAAAACTCGTATGGATCTTCATTTCCTATTCCCTTGAATACTCGAAACTTTATCGCGCTTAACATATCAACTCGCGTTGGTCGCAAACATGGTATCGTTGAAGATGGGGGTGAAGGTGGTGAAGATGGTGGTGGTGTGGGTGGGGGTGGTCTGGGTGGAATCCTCTATCTAATCAAAATGATCAAACTTCTTGGTGAGACCTTCGCAAGCTCTTCCTCGTCCCCTCATGGAGGTGAAATAAAGGGGCTTGTTTCTAGGTTTGCACCACTTTCATTCCTATAAATTCTCCCACTTCACGTAGCCCCAAACATCAATGTATTCATATAACCCACTTTTCACACAGTGGCATATTAATCCAAGTGTTTAGAGACTTAACATACTTACCTCACGGTCCTTTGAGTAAGCATCACTCTTCCTCGCTATACCTAACTAAAGTATCTATCACGAACTCAGTAATGAATCATCCTATAATTCGATCAAGCTAGTAATCAATGGCACATGCAATCTTATCCTCTAATACTTCCCATATGCACACCAAATCTTGTGTCCACACAATAGAATTATCGAGTTTCCACATTCCTTGGCTATTTGCTAGCTTTGCGATCCACTTTTACAACTCAGTAGGGAAAGATGTGAAGAAAATTTCATGGATTTCCGTGTATAGGTAGCAGTCTAACCACTTTTCCTTTGATAGTCACAGATTCCTATTCTCCTGAACTGCGAACTCATGAATCTTTCTATCCAAACAATCTTCAATTTCTTTCTTAGTTGGATTCCAGTGATATGACATCAAACATCTCTATGCAGATTCTGGTCCCAGCAATAGAACCATTTGTTGGCTTGTTGGGGCCTAACCCAGGTTCAGATTTAATTAGCCAAAAAAATCCTTGTACTACTAGCCCTTTTAGCAATATATTGCGGAGTACAGACTGAGTTCTCACTCGAAGCAGTATGGGGGGATGCTAGAACCAAGTTTCCATAGCCTTGAGATGTCTGAGGGATCGATATAGTCCAACTGTGAATACCTTCACACATGTCACTTTGTGCACTTTCCTAACCTACGAGGCCTTCGCACCCTTTTTATACTTAACTTCACATAGCCCTAACCAACGGTTGTGGGGCTCTTGCACTGCTAGGGAAGCATTCTGTGCTATTTCCCCAAGTTTTGCAACGCATCTTAGTTACCTTCTTAAAACAATTAGTTATCTTCACGTAAACAGATGTGTTATATTAGAGTTACTTGTTTTAGCACATTCATATAAGTTTGCGTAGTAAAATAACAGTAAACTTACACTTCAATGCAATAAAAAAGAAAAAGATACATAGAAATATGGTAAACCTTCTCTTTATTAATGCTTTACTCGGTTAGAGACTCAACTTTTCCTGCACACTCAGCTGTAGGGGTTTTCACACTCAACTGCGGACTACTAGGCCTCTATGCACTCATTTACAGAGTGTTGTGCACTCAGCGGCAGACTACTAGGCCTCTACACTCAGCTGCAGAGCCTTCTCCTACTATACAACCCAAGGATACAACTTACACTTCAACTCAATGCTTCATAGATTCATTTCTTCATGTCTTCATTCTATATTTAGATGATGTCTCTTTACATTTATAGGGTCACTCTATTTATTTAATCCCATGGTCCGCGGACCATGGGTAGATCTCTCAAACCGACATTACATTAAAATGAAGGCGTACAACCCTTTGACTCATTTACCATCTTCATGCTCCATGCCCGCAAATCGTGTAGTCTTTACAATGGACTTAGTCAAAACTTGGGCTTTAAGCCCCAAAACTTTCCTTGGGGGTATCCCACACCCAAAAACATTAGAAAATTTAAAGTGTAAAAAATAAGCCCTGTAAACAAAATGGTGGATGTTGCATCAACACTTTTCAAAATCAGGCATGAAAAACACTAACATTTAAAAAAATGTCACATAAGAAAATTTAAAGTGTCAAAAATATGTTGAAAAAAGGTGTATTCTAAATAACCACTTTTCAAAATCAGGTGGATTGTTTTCTACCTCAAAAAAATGAGTAATCAACAATTTTCTCATTTGATTGGTAACTATGTTGGGAGTGTTGTGATACCATACAACTACTCTACCATCCAAGGTTTATGGAAAAAATCTACATGCAACATCATTGTGATGTACATCAAGTGTCTGTAGATGTAGGTGAGAGTTGTCTAGGTGGTCTTCAACCTTCATTGTTTTATCAGGGTTATACCTCGTTAGGAGCTTCTCCCCATTATTTGACTTCTTGTGTAAAACACCTAGATGTGTCAA
Source organism: Pinus taeda (assembly GCA_000404065.3). Lineage (NCBI taxonomy): Eukaryota > Viridiplantae > Streptophyta > Pinopsida > Pinales > Pinaceae > Pinus > Pinus taeda. The sequence continues at coordinate 91,365 of APFE031560784.1, read as the reverse complement.
TGGGCCTTGAGTCATCCAATCCAGATCATGGTATGCCATGTATTCTTCTTCACTTTCTTCCTCTTGTTTGTCAAAATTTGATGGCTCTCCTTCCTTTTCCTTTTCTCCGTCTAACCCACAGAAAGTTGTGTCTGAGATTATAATGATATCTTTTTCACCACCGTGAAAGTGTGGAGGTCCTTCTTTCCTTTCCATAGAGTATGCTAATTCTTCAAGATTGGTAAGAACCACGCCTTGAAGAGTAGAAACCACTATCCCTATGGGGGTGGTCTTGCTCTTCTTCAGAGAATATGGAAGACTGATTAATCTCGGGATAAATCTAACAACTTTTACAAATTAACGAGATATAGGACAAATGGCCCAAACCTGATCATATGGGATTTCACAAGACCATTCAAGCTTTGGCTAAGAAAATTCACCAACTTTAGAAACATGAGTAGGGGAGGTGTAATGAATGTTGCTTCCTTGACCAGAGGATGAGATGTTGGAGTTGGTCAGATTATAAACCATAAAACGATGGCTTCCATCCTTTTAGTGCTAGAAATATTGATGGTGTTGGACCCACCACAATTCAGGGGATCCCCCCAATGTGAAGTCCCAATTAAATTTCACACCATTTGGTGTAGGAGTTCCATCTGGTATAAACACCTAGTTGCCAAATTTTGAAAGATTTTCCTTGGCTCTAGTTGTTAGTGAGAGAGAGGGATGAAATGGTGCCTCTGAAAAGAAAGAGGGTGTTACTGCTAAGCATTCAGTTGCAACTATGTCGAGGTTCTTCCACTGTGGAGGGGGGAAAAAACTGACCCTCTAAGTGAGAGGTAAGAGTACCACCCAAGAAGAGACACACATGAATCATAAGGGTATGTCTAACATCCCACGGAATAGTCGATAACAGATGTGATGGTCGCTACAGCCAATAAATGAATAAAGATCTTTCTAATGCCTTCTAGAATACTCCACAAGTATGGAACAACAATAAAAACCATTAAAACACATTCTCAATAAGATAAGTACAAAAATAATTGAAATAGTTAAACTATCTTAACACATGTGAAAGAAAACATGAAATACAAACATCCACAGAATAGTTTTACAAACATTCATAGTCCATGCATGAAGAATGTGTTGACCTTGAAGGCATTTTTTATTAAGTAAACTTTCAAAGACACATGTTTACAATGTACATCATTAGCTCCACTAGTGGAGCATTGGAGCCACTCCTTTCTCCTCAAAGGACTAGCTTATCTCTCTAATTCCTTGCGGGAGTAGCCAAGGTGAAAAGTATTTTTCTCATACAATGAGGGAGTATATATAAACAAGGGTGACTCTTTAACTACTCTCATGACTATGTGACTTCCTATGACTTTTCAACCTACATGAGTCTTAACATTCCATGTATGTCCTTTGGACTTCCACCTTACAATAAATTTTGAATACAATATATACTATTCACAAAAGTGATGTGGCATATGACCACTCATGACATGACATGAAACTACTCACATGGACTACTTGATGATGTGTCAATTTCAAGTCATTTTTGCTTCTAAGTGTTGGATGTCTTCTTGAATGTGCTTCCTCTTCACCTATGCATGGCTTGGTGATGCAGAATCTTCAATGGTCTTCAATCTTGGATAACAGTTCCAAACTAGTGTCCTTTTGCTTTCTCTTAATCAATCAACTTGTAAGTTCAACTATGAGAGATCCTTTAGGCATGATTCCATCCTTTTTATCCTTCTCCATCATCTTTCCATGACATGATAGGGTGCATGTTCTTAAAATTCACTCATGACAAGACAAAATCAATCTGGAAACCCCCTAGTCTAAGATGATGCATTTTGATCCACCAACTTAGCTAGGAACAAGTAAAAAGTTGGGAAGATGGTCTTAGTGACTACGTAGTGCATAGTTCCAGTGGTCATAGGGAAGAACTTGAGCTTTTAGACTACATAATGTGTATCTTAGGCAGGCCTGAAGGATAAGAATACTTTGTTTCTGGAGCCAGTGGGGTCAGGATGAGGGAGTGGATGCCAGGATAGTCAAACTGCGTAATTTCAAAGTCAAGGAAGGTTGGGATTCTATGCAGCTACACAATTCAAGTACTCAGGGGATGAGCTTGAGGCTCGAAGATGCAAAGTGCATAGTTCAAGCTAGGCTAGAGGACATAATTGCACAATTCTGGAGGCCAAGACCTGTGCTTGGGCATACGAATTGCACAATGCAATAGCCTTTGGAGATACTAACTATGTATTTCAAAGTGCTAAGAAGAAATGCCACGACTTAGGGTTGATATTATGCAGTGAGCAATTCAAAAGGGACCTCGTGAAGCTAAGTTGCACGGTTGGGAAGTTTTCCAAAAATGGCTAGTGTGGGATAGGTGATGAACTCATGATGAACCTTGCCAGTGATCACACACTTATCATACTTTAATGACATGAAAATATAGGTCATTGAAACACATGAAGAAATCATTTCCCTCTGTGTGATTGCTTTACGAGAAGATACGGCAAGTATGACACTTAATATAGACTTTTGGATGATTGTGACAATACTTGTGTGACAATGCTCAGGATTTTCTGTATAGGTGTGATAAATGTTTACATAGTTAGAACAAATCATATACACAAAGATGGGCCTTCAAAACCATCAGAATATGATTGAAAACATTTGACAACAACCACACATGCCAATAAATGACAGTTAACCCAACATTTAAAAGGGAACAAAGCATTCTAAGAAATCTCATGAAATAAGCTCTAATATTTGTGATAATAATGTACAAGACCAAGGAAGGCTCCGAAGTTGAGTGTAAGCCAAAGTTTTGGAGGGTGTTGCAGCAGTGATAACAAAGTATTCCATGTCAAAACAAATATAAATCAAGTCATACCTAGGTTTCCTTAAGATTATTTTGTTTGAACTACAGAGGTTACCCATGGAGATGAGGACCTGGGTTAGGGCTATTATGGAAGATAGAGACATAACTTGCCTCATAAAAACACATGAGCATGAAGGGTGAAAAACACCTTTGTTTGAAGGATACTGGAAGATGGAAGTGTGAAAAAGGTAAATAAGGAATGACAAAGGACACAGGGTTATCATGGTATTAGTGAGGGAAAATAAGGTTGTTTAATTTAGTTATAGAAAGAAGACTTAAATAAACAATTGATTTGGTTTTAAAATACCAGAAAATGGAAATCACATTAGAATAGGAGCATGCTATTTTGCACTCTAAGTTTAAAAAATCTACAAAAGTAGAGGGCTTTACCACAAAGATCCCTTTCCAACCTTAAAGTCAGATATTGTAACATATTCTCAATTAGGTGAAGTCCTTATATTCGGTGATTTCAATCTTAGGACTACAAGTGCACAAGATAGGATTCTATGTTGTGAAGAAGACTGTGACTTTATCTGGCTTACAAAAGAGAGTAATCATCAATGGGAAAGAATTTCAAAGGACAAGGGTTGCAATCTTGTTGGTGAAAAAATTCTTACTCTATCTGGGGCTTTCTATTTAGTCATTTGTAATTGTTTCACTAGATGGGATAAGTCCAATAATTTAACCTGCAATACTTACAATGGAGTAAGTGTAGTAGATTATGTAATTTGATCATACGGTTTGTGTGAGAAAATGGAGGAAGTTGATTGTAGATCAAATTTTGGACTTAAAAACAAATCACATGCCAATTTATTTAATTTTCCCTTAGACTAGAAAAAAGAAATTAGGGTCAAAAACTCAGTGTGTTCAACAAAATATCCCAAAGGGAAGAAAATTGTAATACCTTCAAAATGACACTAGGGAGGCTCTTCAAGGAGAAAATCCCAAATCATGGATTTCATAGTCACAAATTAACACATTTAATTCAAAGGACACTTACAGAGTGAAAAAGAGAAAAACTTAAGAAGTCTGAAACAAATTGCTTTCCAGTTAATGCTTAGTTCGATGAGGAATGAAAAATGTCAAGGAGAATGTGGAAAGAGTAAAAAAGGATAACATAAAGCTAAAATCTTACAAACATATACTAAGAAATAAAAAGGTTGATTTCATGGTTTCAAGGAGGGAAGAACTAATTTTCCTTGGGAAAAATAATCCCAAATTATTTTGGAAGGAGCTCCAACTGAGAAAGCAGGATCCCAAGGTTGACCACCCTCCCTTGGTCAACACTGATATTGAACTCTTCACAATGTAAGAGGTAGATATGGGTATCAAGAAGTTGGGTGATGGAAAAGAAAAGACTTAGCTGAACTCTAAGCATCGTATCTAAAGTGGGGCTTCAAATTTCTTGCACCTCACATTACAAAAAATTTCAACAACATCATATAACAAGGGTTCCCCATATATTGGGCAACTAGTCTAGAAATACCTCTTTTCAAGAGTTGTGACGTCAATAATCCCTCCAATTATAGGACCATAATGATAAACCCCTTGTTTAAAAAGTTATTGAGAAGCATTCTAGAAAATAAAATCAGTTTTGGGAAAAAGAAAGAGATAAACACGCTAGAGGGAAAATAGGTTTTAGACCTAAACATTCCAAAGTCAACCATTGTAAAAATTTAAGGAACATCATTAAAAAAGCTTGGGAGAAAAAGGAAGAAGCATTTTGTTGATTTGTTGATTTCAGAAAAGATTTTGAAATGGTTCCTAGGGATAAGCTTTGGCACAGAATGGAGGACCTTGGGGTTCCTAGGCATTTGAGAGAAATTGCCCATAGTTTGTATGAAGAGGTGAAATTCCAAACTAAAACTTCAACATGAATTTCTGAAATTTTTAGAAGTGATATCGGGGTCAAGCAAGGTTTCTAATTGTCTCTTACCCTTTTTGGTTTATATATCAATATGCTTGAAGAGTGGTTAAATTCGCAAGATGGAGAAATTATCCATTTGGCAAAGATTGTTACAAGGCTTCTTTTGTATACAAATGACCTTATTTTGATTTCTAAATCTTCTCTTGATTTGCAAGAGCACTTACTATCCCCTGAATTTTTTTTATAGAAGGGTGGGGATGCAAGTTAATATTATCAAAACAAAAGTAGTGGTTTTTTTTAAAAGAAGAAGACATAGCAAACATAAGTTATACTTTGAAGGAAACATTCTGGAAGAAGTTGTAGATTACAAATACCTCGAAATTGACTTCAACAGAAATCTAAGTTGGGATGGTTGTATAAAGAAAATAACTTTGGGGGATTGGAAAGCATTTTATACTTTTCAAAATAGGTGTAGGAGGCAGAGTTATGGGACTGGAAAACCACTCAAACTCTTTTTGGGATTTTAGTGATTCTGGTGATTCTTTATGGTTGTGAATTGTGGGCCAACAGTACATCGGACATGTAGTGGAAACAAATTGAGAAAATTCAAAAGCATTTGATTACAAAAAAATTCAAAATTAAAAGTCTAGTTCCTTATGTTATATTGTTAAGTAAAAGAGGAGTCACTCCTATTGAAGCAATTTCTATGATATGAGTCATAAGGTATTTAAACAAAATGATCAAATGGAAGAGGTAAGATGGCCTAAGGTTGTCTTTAATGAAATATTGTGCAAAATAAAGAATACTTGGCGTAGAAAAATAACAAATAGTTTAGTAAATCAAGTATTTGCTTGAAAATGTGTCCCATAAATAGTAAAGAGATCAAATATTTTTTTATGGATAAGTTCCACAAGTATACATTGGATAAAGAGCTAGGGAGAAAGAAAAAGTACTATATTGAAGAATTTAATCCCACACATAATAATCAATAAAAAGTGTACATATAAGCCAATATTTCTCAGAAAGCCAAAATTATTATTGCTAAGTTAGGACTAATTCTCATAAACTCCATTATGAAATAGGGCACTCGAAAAGGCCAAAAGAAGTGTGGGAGGAAAGAGTGTATTTTTTTCTCTTTCAAAAAAGTGGAAATAGAAAAGAATTTCATTTTGTAATGTGAGGCCTTCAAACATAGTAGGGAAAGTTATGCATATATATTCTGGCAACTAGCTCTTGGGATAATCTATTCAGCAAGGTGTTTTTCAAGAAGTTGGGTTCGTTTATTATTAGCCTTCATAGGAAAAGGGTCGAATACAACAACCAGATGGAGAAGCAATCTATCCCATAGGCTATATTTAGCCTCATGGACGTTAAAGTTATATATATATATATATATATATATATATATATATATATATATATATATATATATATATATACTTCTCTCATGAATAACAATCAACCTAGATCCATCCTAACTCCAAATCTTACCAAGAGGTGAGAAGGATCAAATCTCTTTTTATTTAAAAACGTTTTGCGTCTCTGGAGATTCGATCGCTCTAGGTGCTTGGTAAATATGGAATTAAGATGGATTTAGGCTAGTTTTATTATTAATTATATATTTTCTATTTTATTTAATTTATTTTTTTTAGTTTATGTAATTGACCAAGTCAAAATGTTTTTATTGATAATTATCATTATTATTTTATTTTAGATTTACAGGTCAAAAATGTTTATAGGACAGCACATCACCTTTACCATACTGCGCAAGTTGGAGAGCCCATCTCCACACACTTACTTTTTAAAATTTTATTATTCTTTACAAACATTTACATATAACATCTTAATAATAATAATAATAATATCCATGGTAAAGTAGGGATGAATATTCATGGTTAAGAATCTTGTTATATTGTAAATTTATTGTAATTATTAATTTTTATGTGCTTATTAATTAAAATAAATATGTGTATGGAACCATTATTTTAATTTAAATGGTAAAATGGATATTAAGTTATAACTAATATTTTTATGTTATATATTTTAATGTGGTGTGTATATCATAATTTTCTTTTATCTAAAAATTTGTTTGTTAATTTTTATTAATAAAAAATAAAATTTAAAATAATAATAATAATAATTGAATTTTAAAAATGATATATATATTTCAAAGAATTAATTATTGAAACAATTCAAACTATATTCTAACTCGAATATTATGTTAAAATAATTAAAGTTATAATAACCTTTCAAAAAATATTAATATTTTCAAAAGGGAAAATATGATTAAATTATATTATTACCCTTCATAATAATTCAAAACACTAAAGAAAAAGATACTACCCTAACACATAGATCATGTTGTTCATTCCATATAGACCCCACATTCTATATTATATTATATTATATTATATTATATTATATGCATATGGTCTGCACTTAGTCAACTTGTGCCATAGCATCCTTATTTGTGGGATATTAAAGAATACCTCTAATTCCACTAGATATTAATAAAAACTTCCCAAAATCCTTTTGTTAAACCCCCTCCAATACATCTTTCTCATAAAAATAAACCTTATTTTTAATAGGTATCTTGTACTTTTACTAAATATACCTTTTTATACCCCCTAATACCTATAAACCCACACCCTAAATCCATTCCCCCGATACCTATAATATATTGACTATATTTTGAGATACCATTTCACCATGGTTCAAAAAATAAATTAAAAGCCCTCTTTATTAATTATGAAAAGGATATTGGTCAACAAGATGAATCCCCTATGATTATATGTTCCTTGGGGATTTCAACACTTTCTTAATTTCTCATATTACAAGGGTCACAACCAAGAACTTCTCATTCTAAGGATGGGCTATGAGGCATCCATGACATTATTATGACCTATCTTACACAACCTGATCCATTACATTGATTTGACTCCATTAATATGTTATGACTTATTAGAGTAAGATACTGGTAGTATTGACTTGTTGTCAATACTAACTCCACTCAATTTTCATTATTAAAAAACAAGGACAGTGTAAGTATATTAGCAAGGAGCTCCTTGTTTATGGTGTATAAAGCCCCGCCCTAATGTAATACTACATATATATGTTTCATGTTTAATTTACTTTATTGATATGCATATTTGTAACAATTAAATAGAGTTCCCTAATTAAAAATATATATATATTTAGGATTCTAAATCCACAACTTCTTAATAGTAAGACTATAAATAAGTTATTGATGGGGTTAATTGCACCACCAATGGCTAGGGGATCTCACTGATATGAAGTTCCAATTAGCCCTCACACAATTTGGGATAGGAGTCCCATATGGAATGTTGGTCTGCCATATCATGTTTAAACGAGGAATAAATTTTGCATAGAGAAAGAGAAAGAAGAAAGGAAATCCAAAGAATTTCAATGAGAAGCAAGTTAGAAAAACTTGTGAAATACTTTAACTAAAAGATACATCAAATATTGTAGTGAAGAAGAAAGTGAAGATGAATCTAAAAGAAAGAGTGATAGCAAAATTCAATTAGGATACACGTGTGAAGAAATATATTAATTATTGATTATAAAATAATTTGAAATGAATAACCAACGTGAAAGCATATACATAAATAAGAAAACAACTCGAAGTAAGATATAATTTTCCAATTAACAAAATAGTTCATCAATCCTAAACAAATAAATAGAAAACACATACCATCGAACAAAAACAAGAATACTCTCACAATTTTCAATGAGAAATGAGAGAAATGCTTGCCTTGGTCTTAAAGAGCTTCTCAATATTGGGTTTGAAATATTTAATGTGCAACTACACAATATATCTAACAGATCCAATATTGGAAATGAAAACATTTCACATGATCTTCAAAAAGAATCTACAATATTTCCCTTTTCAAAGTGCTCTAAGGAGTCTAACTAAAATTCTTTTCCAACTAGATATGAGGATATATTTATACAAATTTAGGTGAACTTTCACCTTCCATGACATTTCAAATACCCTCATGACTTTTCAACTTCTTTAATTAGATTTGAACTTCTTTTGCTATAATTTATATTTCATTCTTATTTCTAATTCTACGTTATTTACATAATTACATGGAAATTCAAAACCAAAAAAAGCATCTTTCACGACACTAATTCCAAAATAGAAAAATGTACAGTCTAAAATTTCAATTGCTGACCTCGGTAAGTGTGACATGCTTTGTAATCGACAACTATGAATAATACTTGTCTCAATATCAGGCTTACATATGCAATCTCATAGTCAAAAGAACCAAAAATTATTATCTTCATGTTTGCTTCTACTTAGTGAAATGGCATGGAGAGCATTGGATACAACTTTGTTGGTTCTACCACGTGTTCCACTCTTGGTTTTTTGGTGGGATGTAAATCATTTTGAGCGATGGCCATCTTCCGTGCATCTATGAATTAACAAATTTTTCGTTGAATTTCTTGTTCTAGTTACTTCTCCATGTTCTCTGACAGAGAATGTTTTATCAGACCTGATAATAACCACTATCATACTACGACATTATCGATAATTATTTATTATCTTAGCCATATATTTCCCTAGCTTCTAGTAAGATTCGAAGATCAATCTTTTTATTGATCCCTTTCTCTATCTATTTCATCCTTTCATCGTAGGTTGACTGGGGAATTGGGATATTTTGTGTCCCACTCTCACATTATATCCATGATGGTCGAAGTATCGCTTAACATTGTGTCTTTTTCCTAATGTTGATTTTGAATGGCCATGACTAAGGAGACTACCTTCTAAAGCTTGATCAAGTCTTTGTATAGTCATTTCATGATGTCTTCTAGTACTCTAATTTTTTCCAGCGTTATTGCTTGGAATTCATCTTCATAGGAACTTGAGGCTAACCCATGTTTGATTCTCTTTCTTAATCTTCTCATTCTCCTATCGCGCATTGGTCAGATTCATCTCCAATTCTTTAATACTAATCAACAAATGATTAATGTTCTTCTCTATAGCACTAGAAAATGAAAATCCTACAAAAGTTATTGCAATAGTATTCTTCATAGTGCCTACCACTATATCTCATTCATCAGTCAATAAGATAAGTTTGGTTTATTCTCAAGCTAAGTTCTCCTTCCTTTCCTGGAATGATTCTATTTGAGTCGTAATTGAATATGAAGCTTGAAATATCTAGAACTTGATTTTCTTCCTCAATAGAGATACCCATCACCTTGAGTGGAAAGTTCCCCCTGGTGAGTGGTGTAGAAAACTAAATATCCATGGAGAGAAATATGGCTTGTGCTTCCTTTTGAGCTAATTCCTTTTGCTTTATTTCTTCTTGTGTTTTTCCGTTAACCATTTATTTTGCAATTATTTCTTCTTCATGCTTCTTTGCTAATTCTTCTTATTTTCTTATTACTTCTTCTTTCTTTATCTTTTCTTTTTCTTTTCTCAACCTTTCTTTTTATTATTTTTTATTTTTCTCTTCCTCTTTCTTCCTTTTATTCTCCTTTTCTTGGCTTTTTGTTATTTCTTTTTAGCTTTTTCTACCTCTCTTTCCTCCTTTTCTCCTCTTCCTTCTTGGCTTCTTGTTATTCTTTTAGATTTTCCTTGCTCTCTTTCCTTGTTTCCTCTTTCTCCCTTTCTCTTTTCTAATAATATTTCTTTTCTTGAGCATCGTAGCTTTTGGATGATCCCTTCCTCTTGATCAATGCTTGGTGTGTAAGGCCATTTGTATTTTAGTTGTTTCCATTAATCTGCAGCAATTCCGTTGGAATCATATATGTGAAAACGTAGCTGGCCAAACATAAAGTGTTTCAGATCAATGCCCTCTACTTCTACTTCTTTTTAACTTCTAACATAGTACATGCCTACAAATGTCGGGAAAGGTGGCCATGGTGCCTTCTGCATGGAATCGAATATATCCATGTGTTGTTCTTACCTAATATGTGTTTATGATTGTTGTAAAATTAACAAACTTTAAACAAATCAACTCCTCGAATCTCGTTATCGCAATGAGATAGTGAGACAATGTGCTTATAAAATTAAATTTTATTTGTGTTTTTATGTTTTATATTTTTATTTTATAATGTAGGAATAGGCAACCAAATATTTACATAGACAAATAAAGAAGTAATATATACCAAAAAAAATACAATGTTTATGGATGAAAAAGTAGAAAATAAGCAAAAATTAATTAATTAATTTGAATTAGTACAATAACACAACAAGCTAATCTGACTTTAGGCTAAAAAGGCTTTAGTTTTGTGGAGCATAAGGTTCTACAAACACAAGGAAAAGGGAGCAAGCTAATTAGAGCTTATGTTAAAAATCTTTTAGTTTTGTAGAGCACAAGTTGTTGAAAACAATAATAGGAACTACTAAATAAAAATTAATTTTAAAATAGAGAGATATTTAGACAATAGAACTGGAGAATAAAACGTTGATTTTATTAAATTGAACAAAGTACATCCAGAATCTAAAAATGAAAGCTTTTGCAAAAGCTCTTGACCAACCTTATCACATACTACTACAATGTAAACATGATCATATATAATAATCATAGAACAACAGTGAATGAGAGTGAAATTAAATCCTTCATTCAATTGTATATGTGGGCAGCTTTATTTCCAAAAATAAACAGTTGTTAGCACTAGAAAGGGTAGTTGGATCTTCGCATATAAATAAATTAATTAGAAACACAAAAGATATCAGTATGATTGTTAGGAATTTCTTTGCACTCTTGCACAATGCAATTCCTACACACTCTGAAGACTTTGAAACTCTACAATATGGATAATGAAATTCCTTCACACACTTTAGAGGACTTTACACCTCTGCACCAAAGGGACATCCTAAGCATTTAAAATTTTATTTGAATGAGGCATGGAAAGAATCATAGGTAACATATGGAATTTTTTATGTGTAGAAAATCCTTCAAACCTTGCAACTGCTAATCATATCAAACTGATAACAAAACACACAAGATTTCTCTACCCAAAATTTGTGGAAAGAAAACAATGAATAGAAACAAAATCACACATAAAACAAAAAAATCATCTAGGGAACCCAACTCAGAAAAACCCCTCTTGCTTGTATTAAATCAAATGAGCAATGTGATCTATTACATAGAATCTTCTTCAAACCTAACTCCTCTACAATATTGATCAACTCTCTCTCAAGGCTTGCCCAAGAGTTACGAAAATAAGGCTTGCCAGGAGATTCCTATTTCCAAGTGAAATTCTACCCCTAGAAATATAAATTTCTCCTATTTCCTTTTGCAATTCCTAAGAGAATTTGCTATGCTTTCTTCTCAATCTTTTACACAAAACCTATGTACAATGAATAAATATATTTTTCCCTTCATTCTATCTCAATAGGTAATTTGAATTGCACAATGTACTAGGTCTAAATTTAGTAGCTACACCTAGTTAATTGAGAGTGACTTGAGTTAAAAGAAGTCAAACTACTCAAATAAACTAAAGAACTCAAGTCTGTCTCTATTCTATAACTAGTGATTAGTTAACTGACATGCACTAGAGTTTAACTCCATTAGATAGCTAAATTTTAGCTCTCAACTAGTACACTACTCAGTAAAATCCATCTAACTCAAATTAATTGACAATAAACTAGTGATAGGCCACATCACACATGCTAACTGAAAACTAGGTCAAGTATCTATGAGAATGAATTTGAATGATCAAATTTGACTAAGGCACAAGTCAAATAAGCCATTCATTGCTACAATTTAAACACTCCCTAGTAGCAAGGAAGGGTTTTTTAGAAGAAACCTATCCACCTAGATATGTCTTCAACTTTACTAAGTTCTTTGTTGTTACAGTTTCTCCCTTGTAACTAGAATATTTTTCTTCTTTCTTCTACAAAACATGTTTGTATGACCCATTATTTCACATTATTCTCGTATTCTTGAAGTTTGGAGACTCAACACTCTTATGATCTCCCTTAACCAATTTCTCTGCCCACTTGGCTCGAACTTTCCCTATACTGGATCTCTCAAAATGAGTGGAAGCCTTCACTTGCCCTGGTTCATGGTCCTAATCATCATCATCCTATTAGTGAGCCCAACTACCAACTAGCTTATACTGAAACTGAGATATTGGCTAAGGCTCCATCTTGATATCTCTATCTTGCTCTCGCTCAATCACCACATCTATTCTTTGAGAACTACTTACTTCTCAAGGATGCATATGCATCAACCACAAATTTGCAGAGATTCTTGATTTTGATAACAATCTACTTTAATTATTTAGAAGACTAATGCTTGAGGTACTTATTCCCTTTGCTAAATACTACATCATACCCTTTGTCTTCAAGTACTGATACTAAGACAAGTTTTTTCTTTAATATAGGAACATACACCACATTCTTGACATGGAGAAGGGAACCAAAATTACTCTTAAATATTACTAGTCAACTCCTTTGGTCATATATCTACCATCATCTCCAAGTTCGATATGGAATTGCATTTCTTTTTCCTCCAACTTCTAAGGAAATTTTTATTCCATGTCATGTAGAATGAAGCCCCTGAGTTAATGCACGACACATTAACTCGTGTTGATATTTCAATGAAATATATTAGAAACAAATCCAATTTTAATTGAGAAGAGAATTCTTCTTCTCCTGCTATCATTGCAACGTCCTTGTTGGATTTCTTGTTAAGACATTTTGTAGCATAATGTCAAAATTCCTGACAATGAAAAAACTTGATATTAATAAGATCCTTCTTTTCCATGCCTTCATTTTGGCTAGATTTAAGCTTGCCTTAGGCCTTCTTTCCCCTAGCTTTCTTCCCCTTTCCAACTAAAGCAAAGTTCTTCTCCTCATCAGTCATAGCTGAGACTCCATCTGTGGTGCTCCTCTTTATTTCTTTCTACACTATATTTGACCATAATTCCTCTCAATCAGTGAGTTGATCTCTGCCATTCACGACATCCTTGAAACTTTGCCAAGATTTTGGAAGCCCAAGAAGAGCTAGGCTATCAAGGTAAGCTAGTGGAATTGTCTCTCCAAATCCTCCAAGTTCATCACTCACTTGAGAAAACATTGATAGATATGAAACAATGCACTCATTTTTATCCATTCTAATGTTCCTCAATTTGTCATTCAAATCTAGGTTTTTGGCATCACTACATCTTTTGAACATTTCAATAAGGGCCCTCCACATTTAGAATGGTGTCTAATTACCATGGAAATTTGGAACAATGTGGTCCATGATTCCTTCTAGGATCATCCTCCTATCTTTGATATTATCCTTCTTCCATTGAGTTAGTTGTTGTTCATATCATTCAGGAGGTTGATTTTCCATGTAAATAAAATAATACCAAGGTCATGGGACATGTATTCCAAGATCAATGTTAGTAAAAAATAATAGTGGCCATCACTTGTGATTTATTAATGGCTATGGAAATTTGCAAAAGAAAAGAGGAAATAATTTGCATTTAATTATGAAAATAACAAAAATAGGAGAAAAGGAAGGTGAAGAGATACAAATATGTATGCAAGGGAAATTAGAGGAAAAGTAAAGGAAAGTGAAGAAAAAAGAGACATCAATAATAAAAATGCATTAGAGAAATAGTTGATGGATTTTTTCAGTTTAGCATTTGGCTCTCTTACACTCTTTCACACTTGGAGTACCCTTGGAGAAATATAGAGTTCACTTGGATTTGGAAGAATGCAAGCAAGAAATTAAATGGAAAGCAAAGGAAACCAAGGAAGCACAAGGATACAATTGGATCGACAACTACAATAGGATTTCTTTTTAGGTAACATGTTAAATGTGTGATTTCCTTGGTTGCTTTTGAATGCATGATATATTGACCCAATATAAAAAGTGAATGCTTCATTAACTAATTTGAAATTAAGTTCATTTCTTTTAGGTAATGGATTGTGGTTGAAACAGTACACAAACTTAAGAAAATTCACAAAATTTTATTAGTTAAAAGTGGAAAAACATGTAACGTCAAACACAAGAAAATTGATAACTAATTTCACCCTTACTGAGCTACACCTCTGGGTCCTGTTCCTAGTGTGACCTTTTTATTATATACTCAAATTATCAATACATCAACCCACAAGCTTCAATATGCAAAAATAACATTGCCATCGTGTCTAGAATGCCCAAAAACCCTTATCGAGGCTCTTTTTGAGCTCAAAAAGGTTGAAAAGTGAGAAAAATATAAACCTTTTCCCAATATGGTTTGCAAAATCCTCCACAAAAACTTTCAACTCTGTAAATTATTCAAAAAAACCTCTCGTGGTCTATTGGTGGTGCCAAATTTTAGCTGGGCGAAGGTCATAGATTTCACCCGCACATCCAGCTGGTGATTGTATTATATATTAAAAAAATCGGAACTTCACCTTATGAGTTCTATGGAAGCAAGGGAATGAGGGTCACAAGCCATAGGCCACACACCCTCCCCTAGCTGTGCTCCTGTTTCTTTGTCTCTGCATATGGCTGGGGTCTTTTTGCCTTAGGAGTGATTCCATTATATCACCAAATATCATGGGTCAGGCTAGTCGAGTACACCCTCTGGCTTGCCCTTCCCCCCAATAACTCCACCATATAAAAATAAATATAAATTTCCCATGTTATATACACAAGACACAATGTAGCATGATCGATCAGGCGGACAATCAATATGGTGGAGGTCGTGTGTTCAAGCCCAATGGAGGCTCATCCAACATATAAACCAAGATTTTAACAACTTCCTAGGATTACATGATCCCCTATCATAGGGCCATGTGGCACCCTCTAATTGGCTAACGTGGTGGTCGGTGATTTGCCTAAATTTAAATTTGACTACCAATAACTTTGTGTCTTATCCTCACCCAATTTACCCACTTTCTAGCTATATAGCCAAGTCATCACGCTGACATCAACTCCATGTCATCTTACAAATTGCCACATGACATTTCTACCTACACATTCAACCCTGCAATTGATTTTTTTTATTTGTCAAAAACTTCAAAACGTGGTAACTTCCTCATATGGTGTCATATTGAGGTGATTCATGCATCATTGGAATCATAATGACGAGCTCTATGATTTTGCACTAGTTTTAGAAGATTTTGAGCACTTTTGTTTTTTTATCATATTTTTGATCCCTTGGATCACTTCTCCCCACTAGAATATTTTGGACCACCAGAAGCCAGTTTTTACTCAGCGGATAAGTGAGTGAACATCTCCCTCACTTTCTAGATCTCTATCTGGCTTTCTTTGCTTGGAATGGTACCATTGAGCCCCACTCGAAGAAACTCCACATTACCGTTGTGTGAAGTTCTTATCATCCTATCAAGAATAGATTCTTCCTGCAACTCATTTAAATATTCAGGAGAAAAATATTCTATAGATAGAATCTGAACATTATATTCTTGATAAAAAATCATAGAAGGCTCCTAAAATCTCAAATTTTCCGCATTCACAATAGAATAAATTGCATCAAAGGTCGAAAATATAATCGCAAAGCATTATTACCAATCTTCTCAAGGATTTTGAAAGGACCATATCTAATTAGCTTGAGATTTTTACCTTCGACTTTTAATCTTTCTTTGCTAATGTACTACTGTACCTGATCTCCCACTTGGAGATCATGATCCACCCGATTCTTATCATGTCTTGCTTTGTACTTAGCTTGGATTTTCTCCAGTTGTTCTTGTACCCTTTGATGTACAAATTGGATTTGTTCAAATAAATTCTTGGCTTTGTCCACTTCACTATGTCAATCTATTGCAATATCTTTACAAAAGATGAAATCCAAAGGGGACTTTAGAAAATAACCCAAACAAGCTTCAAATGGAGACCCATGTGTAGATGAATGTTTGGCACGATTATAAGCATGTTGGATGTAATGAAAATTATCATCCTATAGTTTATGATGATTACCACAATATCCTTGAAGTATATGCACTACTTTTTTCTTCACTACTTATGTCTAATCATCGGTCTATCGATGAAATGTTATGTTCTTTAACTTTGTGTCCATGAGTTCCCATAACCTTGACCCAAAACTTCCCGATAAATCTTGAATCTCAATCAGAAGTAATTGAAGTAGGTAGCCCAAAATGAACCCATACATTTTGGAAGAACATATTTGCACTATGTTCAATTGTAAAATGTTTCTTACAAGGCATTAACACACACATTTTGCAGAAATTATCCACTACAACATATAATAATCATGACCTTTCCTACACATTGGTAGTCCCATAACAAAATCCATAGAAATACGTTCCCAAGGACGAGAAGGGATAGGAAGTGGAGTGTACAAACCCAATTTCCTATTGCTTGGCTTGCTAGTAGCACACATAGAACATCCTTTTATATATCTTGATATAATTTCATTCATACGAGGCCAATAACAATACCTCTGTAATTGAGAAATATTTTTACTACACCAAATTGACCAACAATAAGAGAATATGGGATTCCCTTATGACATTAACTCTTTCACCATGTGGAATACACAACTCCCCAAGATGATACAACAACTTGTTATGAACATGATAATCCAACTCTTCAACACCATTTCATTGACTCAAAGTTGCATAAACATATTTAAATCTTCATCTTGAGCATATTGTTCAATATAAATTTCACGCATGATTGAGTTATGCTTAAGAATGACATATGCATTAACAATCGGCCTAGATAACATACCTACAACTTGGTTGTATATACCTTTTATTATACCTGATAACCAAATGAAATTGTTGCATAAATCCCATCTATATGAAATTTCTAGCTTGTTGTAGCTTTGTTTTCGATTGTAAATATTGCAAAGGTTGATGGTCAGTATTAATAATCATTTCTTTACCCATTAAATAATGCTCCCATTTCTTCACACTTTATACTAAATCAGAAAACTCTTTATCATAAGTTGGATAGTTAATTATACATTGGAAAGGGTTTCATAATGATAACATATTGGTTTACCATGTTGTATCAATATTTCTCCCATATCATATTCACTTGCATCAATTTGAATTTCAAATGGTTTTTATAGGTCTAGAAGTCATGGAATGGGTTTTGTACTGATTTTCTCTTTCAAGGTGTCAAATGCTTTTGGGTGCTTTCCTCCCCACTGAAAGACCTACTTCACAGTTTTTAAAGCATGTAATGTTGTTGCAATGAATGAGAAGTTAGCAATAAATTTCCTCCAATATTAGGCTTCTCCAAACAATATCCTAACTTTTGCTACATTATTGGGTTTAGGCCAATCTATAATAACATCAACTTTGGAGGGATTAATATTTAATTCACCACCTCCTAAAATATGACCTAAGTAAACCAATTAGGTTTTCCCAAATTCACATTTAGACATCTTCAAATAAAACTTTTCCCTTATCAAGACATCTAGGCTTGCTTTACATGCTTGACATGCTCTTCACGAGTCTTACTAAAAATTACAATATCATCTAAGTATACTATGAAAAAATCATTAGGGAATGGTCACAATACATCATTCATAACTCTCATGAATGTGGCAAGTGCATTACAAAGCCCAAACGATTTGTGGAGTTTGTGGCCTCATTGTGAAAATTTGAGTGTTAAGTTCTTCAAGTGCTCCTTGTCCTCTTCTCAATCTAAACATTCTAAGCATTCCAAAACCTTGCAAATTCTATCAAACCTTCACAAAAACCATGCTCCGATACAAAACTGACCCAAAAATAAGAAGTCAAGTTTTCATGAATTCATTTGCAAGTATGTTCATGTCTATTAGGCAATGGATTTTGGTTGTAGAAGTAGACAAACTTAATGAAATTCACAGAATTTTAACAATTAAAAGTGGAAAAAAAATGCAACATCAAACACAAGAAAATTGATAACGAAATTCACCATTGTTGGCTATGTCTTTGGGTCCAACTTCTAAATTGCTCTTTTTATTATATTCTCATTACATCAACATACAATTTTCAATCTACAAAATAACACTTCCATTGTGTCCAGAATCCCCAAAAACCCCTATCTAGGCTCTTCTTGAGCTGAAAAAGGCTAAAAAATGAGAAAACTATGACCCTTTTTTCAATCTAGTCTGGAAACTACTACCACTAAAAGTCCTGGCTCTGTAAACTTATCAACAAAACCTCCCATGGTCTATTAGTGGCATCAAAGTTTAATTGGGAAGAAGTCACAAGTTTGAGTCCCACCTCCCACCTCCCATGTTAGTTGTATGTACACATGGGATCGATGGCCAGAGGCCACACACCCTCCCCTAACCCTGCTCCCCGTTATGTATGTATGCATATGGCATGAGTCGTTGTGCCTTCGATGCGAGCAGGCTGTCATGCACCCCGTCCTCGAATATTCCACTGGTGGTTCCATTAAATTTTCAAAGATCGCGAGCCCAACTAGTCAGGTGCACCTGCCGGCCTGCCCTTCCGCCTAACTGATCCACATTATTAAAATAAATATAAAGTGTCCATGTTGTATAAAAAATACACAATGTATCCCAATCGGTCGGGTGAACAATTTGTAGAGTGGATTTTGTTTGTTTGAGCTCGGTTGAGGATCATCTGATGCAGAAACTAAATTTTGTACAACTTCCCAAGACCATGTGGTGCCCTCTCATAGGTCCACGTGACACCCTCTGTTTGGCCCATGTGGTGGCTATGATTGGCCCAGATTTAAATTCCATTGCCAATAACTTTGCGCCAAGTGTCCTCATAGGATTTACCCACTTCTAGCCATACAACCAAGTCATCCTGCTCACTTTGACACCACGTTAGTGTATGGACTGACATGTGGCATTCGTACCTACATAGTCAACCCTACACTTTGAATTTCTTGTTATTTGCCAAAAACTTCATAATGTTATAGATTCCTCATACAATGTTATATTGAGATGATTCAAGCATCATTGGAATTAGTAGGAGGAGATCTACGATTTGGTGGTGGTTTTGGGAGATTTTGAGTGGTTTCATTTTTGAGCATGTTTTCGATCCCCTAGATCATATATGCATGTGATTCCTTGGTTATGTGTTGTCATTGGCATGGATATTTTCCTATATAGATAGTGGTTTCAGCCTTGCCTTTCCATTTTCTAAATAGCCATGGTGTCGTGGGTTCCCCAATTAGCTTTCTAATTGTTTATTAGGTTCCCTATAACTCTGGGTTGGGACATATTATCTAGAGCCTTGAAACAACTTGGGTTCCCTGGAGGCTATGGGACGAAATGGGAGATGTTTGGAGACCTATAATAGCATGGCTTCCCTAGAGCTTGTGGGTTGTTTTACTAGTTCCTAGAGCCCTCAATAGCTTGGTTAGAGACCAATCTGGTTGATGATTAATGATTTTTGGACTGTGTAGGTGAGATCATTGTGGTTGAAGGTTGAGGTGGTTTGGCCTTTGGAAGCCTTGGTTGGTTCTATTTTGGTTTAATCCTTATGATACCACTTTCATGCTTGGAATAACTGTGATTGGTTGAAAGAGAGATTTTGGTTCAACCAATCTATCATCATGTGGTACATGGAAGTCCCTAACATGGTTGGCATTTTCATATGTTACTCTGAGTTATTTTCCTATTTTGATTAATGAGCACATATATTGGTTATAATGTTTATATTATGGTTGATTTGTCATGGTTTCTATTATGTTTATATGTTGATTATATACCTAGTTACATATGTGCTCTAGTTATGGATCTCATTCATGATTTGATAAGTTACTCGATGGTTAATGAATGCAAGGGATGACAAGTTTTATTGCAGCTAGCTAAAGATGGCATATCGACTTATTAGTGATTCTCAGATGAAGTTTAGATGTTTATCATCAGATATTATTCATGACCTGTAGCCTCCATGTTTACTATATGTTTGATGAATTTTATTAATCCTGCATTAGGCATGCATTGGTGAAGATATTCCTCAAGATTTAATTGATTAGAATTGTTATCATCATTGTCATGATTCTGGAAAGTTACACAAAGTCCTGGGACATGGTCTAGAGGTTATCTTGAAAAAGTGGGATAATTCTCGTGACTGTATGCACCGAATAGGGGATTTTGGGTCATAATCTCATGGCGATAGGCTTTTCGATGTAGTTATAGCCTCCCAACGGCATGCATGTAGTGTTATGGGTACGGTTGGGGAGTAAACCTTGTGAAATAGAGTTCCAACTCAGGGATTGATTACCTGGGGTGGTTGGTAGGCTCCTGAGTGATCCGTAGTCTCTAAAGGATATTAGTTTGTTTCAACTCATGTTTACACTAGATAGATTGTAAAAGTGGGTAAATATGGGAGGAGGACATTACACTCTACCAAAACTCCACAGAAAGAAAACAATGAATAGGAACACAATCAAACATAGAACACAAATTGTTTTTTGTGGAATCCAACTGGGAAAAATCCCTCTTGCTTGTATTAAATCAACTAAATAATCTTATCTATTACATATAATTTTCTTCAAGCTTGAAGCCCCTACAATAATGATAAACTCTCTCTCAAGACTTTCCCAATACTTATGCAAATAAGGCTTGCTAGGAGCCTCCTATTTCCTAGGTCAAATTTTCCCCTAAAAAATAGGAATTTCTTCTCCCTTCTTGTGCAATTCCCAAGACACATTCCTATGAATTATTCACATGACTTTACACAAAAACATGTGTACAATGAATAAATATATCTCTTCCTTCATTCAGTCTGAATAAGCAATTCAAATTGCATGACCCACTAGGGTTAAATTTAGTATCCACAACTAGTTAATTGAGAGTGAGTTGAGTTAATGAAAGTCAAACTACTCAACTAAACTCAAGAACCCAAGTCTATCTATATTCTAGAACTATATATCAGTTAACTAACATACACTAGATTTTTAACTCCATTACATAGCTAAATTTTAGCTATCAACAAGTACACTACTCATGTTGGTCTCACTGCCATATCATGTTTAACAGAGGAATAAATTTTGTAGAGAGAAAGAGCAAGAAAAAAGGAAATCCAAAGACCTCTGATGAGATCCAAGTTAGAACAAATTATGAAATACTTTAAGTAAAAGATATATCAAATATTGTAATGAAGAATAAACTCAACATGAATCTAAAAGTGATCTGAAAATGGGGAAATAAAGGCTTCTTGTCAGCTTACAAGAACCTCTCCCACTTCCAAAGCTTAAATATTTCCCAGATCTTATGATTAACCAATTGCAGAATTAAAAATACTTGAAAATAGGTGTATGCTTGTGTTTGTTTTTGGATTTTTCAAGCTCTTATGTACATTTTCTTATGTTGATACTTAAACACACATAATAGAAAATGAAGCAGCAAATCTCCGTGAGCTCTAGTCAACTCAACTAGGATCTTTGGGATTATGGCATAAATTCTTTTACATGCTCCATGCTCAACTCCATGGGTTTAAAAACATGACTCTATGGGTTTAGAAACCATCTTATCCCTAGCTCTAAAGCTCTCGGCTTTTTGGCTCTCAACTCTCGCTCTCGCTCTCGGCTCTCGCTCTGGCTCTAGCTCTGGCTCTTGGCTCTTGCTCTTGGCTTTGGCTCTGGCTCTAGTTCTTGGCTCTGGATCTGGCTCTAGCTCTGGCTCTGGCTCTTGGCTTTGGGTCTCGCTCTTAGCTCTGGCTCTGGCTCTGGCTCTTACTCTTGGCTCTGGCTCTTGCTCTTAGCTCTGGCTCTTAGCTCTGGCTCTTGGCTCTGGCTCTTGGCTCTTGCTCTGGCTCTTGCTCTTGGCTCTGGCTCTTGGCTCTAGCTCTTGGATCTAGCTCTTAGCTCTGTGTTAAAGAAATTTTTGGGCACTGCAACCCCAATCATAAATGTCCATAAACTAAGGGCTCCTAAGTCCCTAAAAGTGTTGCTTCATTACCTAAAGGAACAAGTTCAGATGATTACATCATCTCCCAGAAGTTCTCCACAGAAAACTGCTCAGATATGGTCAAAACTGGACCATATTGAATGCCCAGTGTAGAGGGTGTGATCTATATCACCTTCCCAGTGTAAAGGGTGTGATGCATATTGGATGGCCCCATTGTAGGGTGCAATGGGTGAGAATGGAAAATGGCAGAGACAGTTTGCGAGGTGGAAGATCATAGAATCTTCCATAAACTTCCCCTCTCACACTTGCCTCTTTGATTTCAACCAGGGATGAGTAAGAGATCATAAATATCCAAGTGGAATCAAGAACTATTAGAGAGAGGACACTAATAAAAATCCCAGAAGCTGACTCACCCCCTACAATCATCTATATATGGATCCCTCATCATATAGATCCAGAGGCTGGAATCTTGTATCTTGTAGAGAAGTGTTGTTTGTTTTTTGGTGTAACATCATAGTGTTGGGTGATCTAAGATTTAATTGAGGTGAAGAAGGGCTTTCTTGCTGGAGGATGATGCTGGGTCAGAACAATTGGTTGTAATCCTCTTGCTATTCTTGATATTAATAAAGCTATTCAAGTTTTCCTCCACATTCTTGTATGTTTGATTGTATATGCATTTGTGTGGTCAATACATATCTAGTCCTATGTTTTTTATGAATATAGATCTCTGTTCTTTGATGGTATTATGCTACTTTGATTCCACAGGTTCTCTCTAAAGCTATGTAGACAAAGAAGGAGTGGAAAAGATCTATCGAGAAGGAGAGGAACCAAGCAAGGAACCAAGCACAAGACAAAGGTTGGTCTCCTTTGTTCCCCTCTTGTCTATTTTTCATAAAGGATAGCGAAAGTAGTTTTAACTTGTTTGTTTCTCAGAAAGCTACCATTCTTAGTGGGAATAGCAGCTCTAAGCCGACACTATTCGCGGTAACAAAATGGCGACTCCACTGGGGAGCGAATAGATTGTTTGTTAGTCCATTTTTATTTGTTTTATAAACTTATAGACAGAGCTTGAATTCAGGCCAGCTACCATCACACCCTCCCTTCAACGCAGTCTGTATGCATCGCACTTCCCATGTGCAGTAGGTGCGATGCATACTGGATTCCCTGTGTGACAGGTGTGATGGTCAGGGAAGGTTAATTTTACCCCCAGACTTTGGTTTTTATTCACTCTTTTCAGTTCTATTCAGGAATTTTGTTGTCTATGGTCAGTATGTCTCTGTGGAAACCCCCTTCTCTTCCATCATTCCACCTCCATTTTGCAAAGAACTATAACTGTTTTTATGTATTGTGCGCCATTGTCAGTTCTCTTTTACAAAGAAGTAGCGTAATCAGACTCTCGTTTCTTGATCTAAAAGTGTCGCAAGTGTCGTTTCAGTCATAGAAGAGAATCCCATTGTTCTTGATAGTCGATTTTACAATTACTCTTGTATGTGATTTGAATTAGTAGTTTTTCAAGTGTCGAAAATAGTTTTCATTTTGAAATCGCAAAGTGTCGTCCTTATCTTCACTTCATTTTGAAAAGAAATTTGTTAGTATTTTCGCTTTGGAAAATAATGCAGATTTGCACTTAGCATTCTTCTTTTCATTAATACATTAAGAAGGTTGAAAACAAATACATGCATGTGCATTTGCATTTAGACTCCTTGGTTTGATTTAGGATAGTGCATTTAGTGTGTTCTCTATGCTCTTTGTTGAAAGACCCTCAGTTCTCTTTCCTTAGTAGCTAGGATTTTCATTACCAAAAGAAGAGTAAACAATGGTTTATCATCTTAGACTACATTTTAAGAATTGTATACACATCACACGGTGAACCTGAAAGGAAAAATTTTAAACAAGATCGATTATAAAATAAATTTAATGAATCTAAAAATGCTTTGGAACCTAACACACAACATCTAGAAGTCTAGGCTAGAGACGTATTCCGGCATTGTAAAACCTGGTAACTGTTGTTTTCATTATTGGTTGGGTGATTCCTCCACTTTGAGACAACAAGTGCCAGTACAAACTTGTGCTCCCATGTACCGTCGAGTATATATTGGGAGACCACAATAGGCTATATCCTTTATCCTTAGGAAGCTGTGTCTGCCGCCCTATCGATCGCAATGCACTGAACACAGCATTCGGGAAGATTGACTGCCTTACCATAAAAAGTATTCTGCATTTTTACGATTAGTTTGGTAATCCCTCTGCCTAGATTTACAGAGAAGTCTCTTTCATTCCTTTTCAGACTCCTTAAAGGAAAAGGTCCATCTGAGCACTTGTCACTTCGAGCTCGCTAAAAATTGAAGGCGACTAGAGTCATCTTTTGTTTTTTCTTGACTCTTAAAATTGAAAAAACAAGTTGTGTCAAAGCATCTAAAATTTATTTTAATCAGAATAACATCACAAGTTCCCTCATTAGCCTTTAGGTTGAGAAAAGTGGAGTCTACCAACCAAGGATTTCCCCTTGGAGGAAATCCTAGTCCTTTCTCCTCTTGGGGAGATGTTGGTGCACCCCATATGGCCACATTGTCACTTCCAGGGTTGACGATTGGTTTGCCTGTATGGCTCTTCTCTACCTCTGTAGTTCATAATACCGTAATTCCTAAACAATCAAGTCAGCAACTAGATGATACTAGAGTTATCCCCCAACCTTCCACTTTGTCTGTTTCTCCCTCTCCTCCTTCCTCTTCGTTTTATGAAGCTGGTAAATCTAAAGATCAAGTAACTAAGAAGAAGCGGAAAGAGAAAAAGGAAAAGAAGAAGAAGGAGCCAAAAGCAAAAGGGCGCAACCATGCGTCGTCTAGCAAAAATCCTCACATTGCATCGTCTAAACATAAATCTCCATGTGTCATTTGCAAAGGAGATCACTATCATCGAGATTGTCCTTGCATCCCTTGGATCTTAAGGGACTGTTCTCCTCATTTGCACAATCCAGTGTCGTCAACATATGATGATCATGTTGAAAATACACCATCAACCAGTGAAAGTGAAGTATTTGGGCAAAACAAGAATCGCAAACTTCCTTGTAAACTGTGTGAAGGTGATCACACCATCCACTGTTGTCCCTTCCTAGATGAAGCCAAAAGAGTTTTGGATGACCGTCCTTCTTCACCGCTACGGATCCCTCCTGGATATAAGAAACTCTTGCCAAGTCCACCACTGGTTGAAAATTCGATCGACATGCCATTGTGGTCGGTCGAAGTGTCTATCATTGAAAATGAACCCTCTAAATCCATACCTGATGAAAGTCAAAAGGTTGAGGCGTCAGTTGACCCGGTCTTGCCTTCAGAGGGATCATCTTCGAATGCTACCATCACTGAAGAGAAAGAGAACGAAATCATTCAAATTCTTTTCGTAAACACAGACTCCGATGAACTTGGGGGAAGTCTACCTGTTCCTTTACTGCAGGAAGGAAGTTCATCAGATTCGTATTCGACCGTCTATTTGGTCCCACCTCCAAGCAACCTAGTCATTTCCTTCAATTGGAATCTACTAGGCAGACCCCATTTACCAGCTAGTGTACCATTCTGAATCATTGTACAGGCTTACAGAATGGTCATGGTTGTTACCATCATAGATGAAGGGTCTTTTGTGAGTATCCCTTCCCCAACTGATTGGAAAGCGCTTAGTTCACCATTGCTTTTTCCTGAATGAGAAATCTGACAGGCTTTGAAAAAGGAACCAGTCGACCGTTAGGGATCCTTCCCAATGTCCCCATTACTTTGAGAAGGAAAACCATTCACATGAACGTGATGGTATTAAAAGGACCCCTATATTATAATCCACTCCTTGGGCATGACTATATTTATTGCATGGGAGCCATCGTCTCCTTACTATTTAGAGTAATGTGTTTTTCACATGAAGGCAGAGTGGTCAAGCTCGTAGACCAGTTGTCACTCCCCGGTTCACACATAGAAAATAGTGAAATACCATCCCTAAATGGTCTTTTCACACAAGGAAAGTCTCATCGATCTCTAGTCTATCCACCTGATGAGCGTGAGTGATTCGGGAGGATATGGTTGAAGCACAGAGGGCATGCACCCTGGCCTGCTTCAGCAGGGAAACTCTAGGTATAAAGTAGGTTTTCGTGGAGAATATGACTCGTCTAACACCCGTCCTTACAGGAAAAGGGAGTTAGACCAGAATAAGATTCCCTCTTCAAGGTTAGGAGGTTTGGATTTAGAACCACCCTGGTCCAGATGGACTAAGTCAGGAAGTGTTTCTATCTACGATGTCAATGGAAACTATCTTGCAAAAGTAAGAGCTTCTATATGGTAACCTGAAATTTTTCATTATACCTGGGGGCATGCAAACCTTTTTGTATGCAAATGAAGAGCGACCATTTATTGGTCATTTCCTAACTTGCATAAAGAAAGGATCTGGGGCAAAGCTTTGAAAGGTGCAAGCTCCATAAAAAATGGAATCTGAGATGAGATATCCTTATTATATGAGTGGCACAAGTAGTTTCAACGTGGAATTCAAGATCATTAAAAAATAAACATAAGCTCATTAAAAAATGAACCGATCCCTGGTAAATAACCATTGTGAATGCATTATCTTTAGCTTTTGAGCCTTGGTCATGTTCTCATCATCACCTCCACTCTGTTTTAGCCGATCATTCGCCTCCATTTGATTGTTTACCCCTTTCGAAGAACATCTGTGAAGAGTGATTCTATTAGCCATCCTGGTGACACTTCCATGATTGGAAAATTCAAAACCTTACCTGGAATCAGCTGCTACCTGAAATCATCACTCGTTCCTCGAAAAACGAGTCTCCTTTAAGCTCTTTTCAACTGACTCGTAAAATATGAAAATATTGTCGAGTGATTAGCCTCTCCGGCTCGTTAAATTCATCAGAAGTGCTATCCCTCCACTAGATTTTAATCTTTTTGGACTTGAGGGATTATTACACAAAACGATCGAGCGCTTGTCTTGTTCGGCTCGTTACAAATATCGAAAATTCATCCCTTTTGTATTATTTTACGCTTTTTCAGACTTAAGGGATTATATGATGAAAAAGAACCATTGGAGTTACCTTTCTGTCCCTTTCAGACTCTCTAAAATTGAAAAGGACCGAATTATCTTTGTTTTTGAACTCGTTAAAACCTAATAGCAACAAACTTATCCAAATGGACGAGAATGAGTTTCACTGTCACTAGGCTCGTTAAAAAATAGCGACAGGTTCGCCCGAATGGAAAATTATAGAACAAGCATATGTTATCCTCCTCAAGCTTGACAAAAATAAAGAGGTACTGGTCAGCAATGACTCGGGAAAATTGGGAAGAAAACTTGAAGAAACTTTATTGGTAGCAATTCGCTCTTGAACATGACACTTTCTCTCCGCATCCGAGTCAGGTTGGGTTGTTGGTTCACTGGTCATATCACCGTTGGTCCATCACACCATCCATCTTTGGGGTTAACGCTACCAATCCATCTTCAGTGTCACTAATATGTTCAAGAGAATTCACTCAGATAATTCAGTTGTGTCTCATCCGCTGCAATACATTCACGCTCCATTATTTCATGACCGCCATCCTGAACCCTGTAACATCAGATCGTTTTCACCTCCAAATCATTTTCTCTGTTCCGTGTCATAGATGTGGGATTCATTAAGGCCCTCCTACGATGGGTCACTTCTTGTCGACATCAGCTTGTTATCCAAGAAGTTGACTTAGGAACAACCCCTTCGAGTACTTTGAAGCTTGCATGCCTCAATGGCAAGTTTCTCACTTTCGGAGATAGGTTTACATTAGTGTCCTTCGACTGAGAGATTTTGCCTGGTGTTCAATGCCAAGTCCTTTTTCACAGCACACGAATTGTACTGTAGTACCTTGAGGGTCATTTTCATTATTGGTGACTCCTCTCGCGCCTGTTAACAACTTACATCATTGGCTAATAATCAGGCGATGTCTTTCCATGTTCAACTCCAGAATATTTTTCAGATGGCTCGACTTGTACTCTGAGTGAAGGTGGAACGAGTTTTGAAGACCCAATATCTAGTTTCATCCATCCGGGCCGTGATATATTTAGGAATATAAAGACATCAAATGTACATCATTGCCAAATAGGTGATCATCCAAATTAAAGGATAATGACTCCGTCCGAATCATCAGTCTGCTACACAGATGGTTGTCTGTCCTATGTACAAATGAATTTATAAAGTTGACCATGGGAATGCCTGCCTCAGCTAGATCATGAAAAATATTATGAAGATAATGTATTGTATTGTATCTTATTACAGGTCACCTCCCAGCTTGAAAAAACTTTGGTCCTCATAGTAAATGATTTCACCCGACATCAAAATATTAATGACCTCATGCTTTAGGGGGCAACTACTCTAAAAATGTTTGGGCATTGCAACAAAAATCATAAATGTCCATAAACTGAGGGCTTCTAAGTCCCTAAAAGTGTTGCTTCACTACCTAAAGGAACAATGTCAGCTGATTACATCATCTCCCAGAAGTTCTCCACAGGAAACTGCTCAGAAATGGTCAAAATTGGACCATACTAAATTCGAAGTGCAGAGGGTGTGATGCATATCACCTTCCCGGTGTAAAGGGTGTGATGCATACTAGATGGCCCCTCTGTAGGGTGCGATGGGCGAGAATGGACAAATGGCAGAGATAGTTTGTGAGGTGGAAGACCATAGAATCTTCCAAAAACTTCCCCTCTGACACTTGCCTCTCTAATTTCGACCAGGGATGAGTAAGAGATCATCAATCTCTAAGTGGAATCAAGAGCTATCAAAGAGAGGACACTAATCAAAATCCCAGAAGCTAACTCACCCCCCTACAATCATCTATTTATGCATCCCTCATCACAGATATCCAAAGGCTGGAATCTTGTATCTTGTAGAGAAGAGCTGTTGGTTTTCTAGTGTAACATCATAGTGTTGGGTGATCTAAGCTTTACTTGAGGTGAAGAAGGGCTTTCTTGCTGGAGGATGCTGCTAGGTCAGAACAATTGGTTGTAATCCTCTTGTTATTCTTGATATTAATAAAGCTATTCAATTTTTCCTCCACATTCTTGTATGTTTTATTGTATATGCATTTTTGTGGTCAGTACATATCTGGTCTTGTGTTGTTTATGAATATAGATCTCTATTATTCGATAGTATTATGCTGATTTGATTCCACAGGTGCTCTCTGAAGCTGTGTAGACAAAGAAGGAGTGGAAAAGATCTATCGAGAAGGAGAGGAACCGAGAAAGGAACCAAGCGCAAGACAAAGGTTGGTCTCCTTTGTTCCCATCTTGTTTATTTTTCATAAAGTAAAGTGAAAGTAGTTTTAACTTGTTTGCTTCTAAGATAGCTACCAGTCTTAGTGGGAATAACAACTCTAAGTGGACACTATTCCCGGTAACACTCTGGCTCTTGCTCTTGGCTCTTGGCTCTCACGAGCTTCTCTTGACCTCTACATGCCTCTATAGTTCGCTCGACTTCTAAGCGATTCTCGGCAACCTTCCAACGACCTTCAGCAATTATGCTCTCTGGCTCAGTTGACCTCCAAGTGACTCCAAAACTCTCTACACTCTCTCAGCCATCTTCTGCAATTGTGCACTCTGTGTATTTGTAATACGTTGGTTATAGTCCTCCATCATGGAAAAACCTGACTGTTCACCACAAGAATCCGTTTACAATGGAAAGGAATCATTGGCATGGTGAAACCCAATCGTTTTTCCTTCCTCTAGCCATAACAGCCAAATAACAGAAATACATAGGAAAACGCCTCATGGAGTGTTTAATTGGACTTCAAATATTATTGAATCGCCTCTCTAAACCCATCAGGTCCAGCCGTTATCGGTATATAGCTATCGCAAGTCGCATGGTGCATGTAACAACCATTTGTATCAGGGATCCACCGATCGTCTGATCTCCGATCACCCCAATCGAATCCTGACCGTTGATTTGTGCACTCGATCCAATGGTCCATGTCCAATCGCACATCGGCCCATTACTTTATTTCAAGTCACAACAACTCGGGGGTATTCCCTTTGGTTATGTTGATCGTTGATCCACCAATTGTCGATATTGCACCTCACGTATCGCATTGGCAGGGTCTATGCCTCTGCTCCTTTGATCATCGATCACCTCGATCATCGATTCAATCACATATCACTCTTCCTGGGGTCCCGATATCAGGTGCAACCTACCTCTGACCCGATATATTGGAGATCACTGATCGAGGGTCATTCCACCCTTGCGTTAAGTCCTTACCTTAGCTTTTTCTTATGTGATTTCTTCAATGAGCCTTTTCAGCCATTTTCATAAGAATTTGCCTCCTTTTTCAAAGGACAAAGGAAATCTTCTTTCTATGATAACTTCATCATCCAAAGTCCATTTTAGCCCATTCAAGTTGCAATAGATTCAAAATGAGAAGATCTATGCAATGAGACTATTTCCAAGAGTATCCTTGGACTTTCATTTTCCTCTGTGAGGAACACTTTAGACTTAGAAGTCTATCTTAGATCCATTTTGGATCACACCTTCCCACTAAAAGAAATTTTGGTCTCCAAAAGACTGACATACTGATCTGAACAGTAAATGAGAGTACCTCACCCTCTTCTTTCAGCCTCCTTACACTTGCCTTGGATAGTGCCTTTGAACCATAGCCTTTGACCACTTTCATTCCTGGATGTGCTAGTCCTCTTGGGAAGAACTGTTTTCCTCCTTGACTTCATGCAAAACTCCTGCTGAGAAGTTACAAAAAGTAGTTTTAACTTCTCTTCCTTGATCATTGATCCAAGGTGGCTCAAACAAATATGAAGTTACATCTGCTTCACAAAATTTTCATTTGTACCTATTTGGCATGCTGTCAACAACAACATAAATACAAACAACAACTGGATCGTCTAAACTCCTGCTTCAACAAAAGAAATAGATTTCACATCTTGTGAACACCTCCATGTCTTTACATTTGCATACAAATGATAGACTAGATAACAAGCCCACAAAACATATCTTTAAAACAATTGACCCTTCAAGTCAGGCATGTGGAAAAGATCTCAAGGATTCTTTTCAAAAGATGAAACACTTCATCATTATCTCCATGTTGGAAACCAAATCAACTTTTTTCAAGTCAATATTGCATTGCATGCATGCCAAAGCAATCAACCCTTCATGTTAATTACACATACATGTTCAAATACAAATAAATCATCAAAATCCTTGTGTTCATGCACAACATTCTCATGCATGCATTTCATCCTTCAACTTTCGCTTAAGCACACTGTACTTTTGAAGCTGAAATGAAATATAATGTTGCAGCAATACAGTGAGTCTCCTACTCAACTTTTCCATTCACCTTCTTGGTAGCATCCTGCAAATTGCATCTCATTAACAAAGAAATGCAAATAGATGCATCAAATCAAAAGACATGCAATCTTTAGTTGGATAAGAACTCTAACCATTTCTTACCAATCCATTTCAAAGGTCCTTCCTTTGTCTGCACATCAGCATCAACATGTGAATAATCCTAAAACACATCATCTATGGAATATTCCTTTCCATTTATGCCATCTTCTCTTTCCACCTTCTTGAAGTTTCATGGAAGCATGGTTGGATTCAAGGCCCAACATTTTGCAGCAATATTTCCTTGTTTATGGTAGTAAGTGCAACACATGTGCATCTTCTTGACAACATGATTTTCCTTGTCCAATGGACCTTTTGCTTCTTGCTTTCTTTCCTTCAAAAGTTTCTTGTATGTGGCCATTCTCTTCCAACATCTAGAAACATTATGGTTATCCAAACCACAAAAGGAACATGCAATTCTTTTCCCGTACTTATATGGAAATTTACCATGTTGAACAGAATCAAAAGGAATATGGTTAGAACCCAATTTATACCTTTCTCTTTCACCTTTATTATCTTCAAGAGGAGGTGAATTGAATAAAGAAGTAGCTCCCTTTGGAACACAATCAACCTCTTCAATGGTTTCAAAGTTTCCACAACTCTCTAGTTCAAGTGCATGCTTATGAACACCTGCATCCTACAAATGATTTTTCAAGCTATTGCATTCTCCATGAATACAATCTTCACACTTTTGAGGTAGAAGACTTGAAATGAAACTCCTTCTTGGAACTGTTTCAATGGCCTTCATGGCAACTTTGGAACTTTCCCCATAAGACTGTCCATAGCCAAGACCCAAATACTTAGGCCTTTCCTCAACGATTATTGGCTCAACAATACTCTGTGCATGTTTTCCCAGGCCTTTTCCTTCATGGCCCATCTTAGACATTAACTTGGAACCTATGCCTCTAGTATGTTTTTCAAAAGAACCAATAGAAGCATTCTTAGAAGAATTAGAAGAAAAAAAGGAATTGTTTACTCTTCTTCAAGCTAATACTTGACTAAGGCTTCTTTGGCAACAAAGAGTTGTGTCTCCAACTCATGCATCCTTTTCAGGTTCATATTTGCAATATGAAGTTGCCTCTCCATTTCTTGCAATTTGTCACTAAGTAACTACTTCTCTTCCTCCACAGAATTCAACTTCTCTCTAAGTATGCTACTCTTCCTTCCATCCTCATACATTTCTCTCACCATATCCATCATGGTGGACAAGTATTGCTTCATGTCTTCATCAAAGACTCCTGTCAAGAAAGAAGAATTTGGGGACTCACTTGTAGAAGTTGTCATTATCTGAATGAACAAAAGAACTTCAAACAAGATAAACAAAGAGCTTATTCAACAAATTTTTGCAACAAACCTCTTGTGCTTCAAGGGTTTCCTTGAGGTCCTTTGGGATAAGAAGAATGCCTTCAGCCCTTCTTCCTCCTTGTCCTCTCTTGGATTTAGCTAACAACAGCTTTCCCTGAACCTTTGCAAACTCAAACAATATTCAGTATGCAAACAAGCATACAATCAACCTCTGACTATTTAAACACCTTTCAGACAAGAAATCTTTGCTCTCTCAATCTAGAATTCTAATCTGGTATCACCTTCTTTGAAGGTGAGTTTAATCAAACTGAATCTTTGATTCCACCTGATCTGAAAATGGGGCAATAAAGGCTTCTTGTCAGCTTACAAGAACCTCTCCCACTTCCAAAGTTTAGATATTTCCCAGATCCTATGATTAACCAATTGTGGAATTAAAAATAATTGAAAATAGGTGTATGCTTGTGTTTGTTTATGGACTGTTCAAGTCCTTATGTACATTTGCTTATGCTGATACTTAAACACACATAATAGTAAATGAAGCAGCAAATCAACAAACATATAAGGCAACAATATAATTAGGAGTTCACCCAAACCTCTTGGGCTACATCTCTGTGAGCTCTAACCAACTCAACTAGGCTCTTTGGGATTATGGCATAAATTGTTTTACAAGCTCCACGCTAAAATCCATAGGTTTACAAACATGACTCTATGGGTTTAGAAACCATCTTATCCCTAGCTCTAAAGCTCTTGGATTTTTGGCTCTCGGCTCTCGCTCTCACTCTCGGCTCTGGCTCTGGCTCTTGGCTCTTGGCTCTAGCTCTAGCTCTAGCTCTTGGCTCTAGCTCTAGCTCTAGCTCTGGCTCTAGCTCTGGCTCTAGCTCTAGCTCCAGCTCTCGCTCTTGGCTACGGCTCTCGCTCTTGGCTCTGGCTCTGGCTCTAGCTCTTGCTCTTGGCTCTAGCTCTTGCTCTTGGCTCCCGGCTTTGGTTCTTAGCTCTACCTCTTGGCTCTGGCTATGGATCTTGGTTCTGGCTCTTGCTCTTGGCTCTTATGAGATTCTCTCGACCTCTATGTGCCTCTGTAGTTCACTAGACTTCCAAGCGACTCTCGGCAACCTTCCAGCGACCTTCAATAGTTGTGCTCTCTGGTTCACTCAACCTCCAAGTGACTCCAAAACTCTCTGCACTCTCTCAGACATATTCTGCAATTGTGCGCTCTGTGTATTTGTCATATGTTGGTTATAGTCCTTAATCATGGAAAAACCTGACTATTCACCACAAGAATCTGTTTACAATGGAAAGGAATCATCGACGTGGGGAAACCCAATCATTTTGCCTTCCTCTAGCCATGACAGCCAAATAATGGAAATACACAGGAAAATGCCTCATGGAGCATTTAATCAAACCTCAAATATTATTGAATCACCTCTATAAACCCATCGGGTCCGGCCCTTATCGGTATATAGCTATCGCAATTCGCATGGTGCATGTACTATCCATTTGTATCAGGGATCTGTCGACCGTCTGATCTCTGATCACCCCGATCGAATCCTGACCATTGATCTGTGCACCTGATCCAACGGTCCATGCACAATCGTACATCAGCCCATTGCTTTATCGCATGTCACAACAGCCCGGGGGTATTCCCTTTGGTTATTTTTATCACCAATCGACCGATCGCCAATATTGCACCTTGTGTATCGCATTGGTGGGCTCTATGCCTCTACTCCTCCGATCTTCGATCACCCTAAGGTCCCGATATCGAGTGCACCCTACCTCTGACCCAATATATCGGAGATTGCTGATCGGGGGTTCTTCCGCTCTTGCATTAAGTCCTTCCCTTGGTTTTTTCTGATGTGACTTCTTCAATGAGCCTTTTAGGCCATTTTCATAAGAATTTGCCTCCTTTTTCAAAGGATAAAAGCAATCTTCTTTCTCTGATAACTTCATCATCCAAAGTCCATTTTAGCCCATTAAAGTTGCAGTAGATTCAAAATGAGAAGATCTATGCAATGGGACTATTTTCAAGAGTATCCTTGGACTTTCATTTTCCTCTCTTAGGAACACTTTAGACTTAGAAGTCTATCTTAGATCCATTTTCAATCAAAAAGAAAGAGTGATATCAAACTTGAATTAAGATACACATGTAAAGACATATATTAATTATTGATTATAAAATAGTTTGCAATGAATAACCAACGTGAAACAATATACATAAATTAGAAAAAAACTCGAAGTAAGATATAATTTTCCGATTAAAAAAATAGTTCATCAATATTAAACACATGAATATAAAACACATACCATCGAACAACAACATCAATACTCTCACGAATTTCAATGACACATGAGAGAAATGCTTTCCTAGGCCCAAAAGAACTTCTCAATATTAGGTCTTGTTAGAAAATTATATGTTACAGAGCAATGGAACACGTAAAATATATTGTAGAGATATAAACACATAAAAGAAGAGAGACACAGATATACATGGTTCACCCAATTTGGGATATGTCCACGGAGAAACAATCAATCCTTCCTTTTATATTATCCACCAAACTGATGAGATACAACCTACATTAGATCTGCTGTAATTCCCTCTTCTCTCTCGCTCAATCTCCTCTCTCCTTCTCACTTAGAATATAGATCTACATAGATGCAATACAATTCCATCATATATAGCGAGGGGTTGCCTTCTAGGGAAAAAATCCCTAAATTAAACATAACTTCTACCATCAGATCTTCACCTAATGAATGGCCCAGATTGACTACAAAATTACAACATTTTACAAGGCAATTATACATTTATTTTTAGCTTCAGGGGCACTTCCCCCACCAGGACCCCCCTTGCAGTGAAAATATTACTTGCAGGGTTGCCACGACATTACAAAATGGGGTCCAATGCGGTGAGACCTCTGAATAAAGAAGATAACTAGGCTCCACATCCAACAATCTCCCACTTGGAGATTGATTAGATAAACTCCATCGTTGCTTCATTTGCTGGAAAATGTCTCCACATTGGACTTGGATGTTTCTCATCTTCTTAATCATACTTGAAGACTAATTGAAACCAAGAAAAATCTCAGCTTCTCCCTGGTTACAACTTTTGTTAACATATCTGCGGGAATCTGGCTACTGTGTATCTTTTCTAGCTTCAACAGTCCATTTTCCAACACTGACCGTATGAAATGATACTTGAGTTGTATATGTTTTGTCTTGGAATGAAATGCAGAGTTCTTTGCAAGATGTATGGCACTCTGGCTACCACTATATAACCTTCCCAACTCCTGCTTCTTACCCAATTCATCCAGAAACCTTTGTAACCAAATCATTTCTTTACTAGGCTCTGTAGTAGCAACATACTCTCCTTCCAATGTTGAGAGTGCAACAACACTGCATTTTTGAAACCCAACTAACAGTTGTTCCACC
This sequence comes from Pinus taeda, assembly GCA_000404065.3. NCBI lineage: Eukaryota > Viridiplantae > Streptophyta > Pinopsida > Pinales > Pinaceae > Pinus > Pinus taeda. Next base: position 54,735 of record APFE031560784.1, on the reverse strand, counting down.
TAGATTAAACACATACCCTCTGGTGCTCCTCCTATTATATCTATCACCCACCATTTCCTCATCAACATATCCCTGTACATCAATGTTTGAACCACCAAAGCATAATTCTTGATTTGTGGTACCTCTCAAATACCTGATAATCCACTTCACTGCCATCCAATGTTCTTTTCCTATATTGTTCATCTACTTGCTTACAGCTCCCAATGCATGTGCAATATGAAGCCTTGTGTATACCATTGCATACATTAAGCTTCCAACTACTGATGCATATGGAACTTTAGACACACCTCCCTACTTAGTTTTAAAGGACTAGCCAAAGGTATATGAACTAGTTTTGCATTCTACATATTAAATATTTTCCACACCTTTTCTATGTACTCACTCCGAGAAAATGTTAATTTTTTATTCTTCCTGCCTCCAGTTATTCTCATAGCAAGGAGATGTTTTGCAACACCCAAATCCTTCATTTCAAATTAGTTTGCCAATTTTCTTTAGAGTACATTTATTTCCTACATGTTAGAACCCGCAACAAGCATGTCAGCTACATACAATAACAATATACTATAGATGCCATTATTTTTCCTTTTGAGATAAACAAAATGATCAGAGTGACATCTGGTATAACGTTGTTCAGACATAAACCTGTCAAATTTTAGATACCACTGCCTTGAAGCTTGTTTTAAGTCATATAATCTCTTCTTCAACCTTAACACTATTTTCTCCTTCCCTTTTACCTCATATCCTTGTGACTGTTGCATATATATCTCTTTACATCTAACTGCTCAAGATGCAAATCTTCAGCTTCTACTAGACTTAAAATAGTTCTAATTGAAGACATTTTAACAACATGAGAAAATATCTCATCAAAGTCTATACCCTTTTTCTGTGCAAACCCCTTCACCACAAGTCTCGATTTATACCATTTTCTGCCTCCATCTTCTTCCTTCAACCTGTAAACCCATTTATTCTGCAATGTTGGTTTACATGCAGGAAACCTCACTAAGTCCCAAGTCTAGTTATGTGCTAAGGAGTCCATCTCTTCTTTCATGGCTTGCTCTCACTTCTTCCTGGTTTCTACCTGCACTGCTTCTTCATAACATTCTGGTTCACCAGAATTAGTCAACAATACATAATATAAGGAAGGAGAGTATCATTCAGGGGGTCTACTTATCCTAGTAGATCTTCTAACACCACTGTTAGGCATTTGAGGTGCTTTTTGTTTTTGTGATTGTTGTTGTTGTTCTGGCTGTTGATCATTATGATTTTCATACACCTTCACTTTTTCTGTGATCTCATCAAGCACCGTGTAATCTTTGTTTTCTTTTTCCTATGCCTTTTCCTACACCTGATCCTTATACAAAACCTTTTCATTGAATATGACATCTATGCTCCTAATGATTTTGTTCTTTTCATAATCATAAAAGTGATAAGCTAAATCATTAACACCATATCCAATAAAGGTACATTTCTTTGATTTTACATGAAGCTTTGTTCTATTTTCTTTATTAATGTGGACAAAGGCTTCAAAACCAAATGTCTTTAAAAATGAGTAGTTTACATTTTTACATGTCCATGCCTCTTATGGAATACCACCATCCAAGGAACTTGAAGGCCCTCTGTTTATTAGATAAATAATAGTATCTATAACATTTTTCCAAAATTGTAAAGGCAATCCTGCAGTCAATCTCATGCACCTTGCATTTTCCATGATTGTCCTATTCATCCTCTCTGACGCACCATTTTCTTGTGGTGTTCCTGGAACTATCTTCTCTCTACGAATTCCATTCTCTTAATAGTACTTATCAAAGTCTTTTTAGCAATATTCACTTCCATTTTCTGATCTGAGACACTTCAACCTTTTTCTTGTCTCATTTTCAACCAAAGATTTCCATTTCTTAAAAGTATCAAATACATCAGATTTATTTCAAATAAAATAAATCTAGGTTTTTCTGGTTGCATCATCAATAAAAGTAACATAATAATGAGATACACAAAGAAATGATACCTAAGTAGGTCCCCATACATATGTATTCACAAGCTCTAATTTTTCGCTCTTCTTTTCTTTCTTGACTCTGAGGAATATGACTCTATTTTGTTTTCCATAAACACAATTCTCACAGAATTTTAAATCAACATGCTTCAAACATGGCAAAAAGTTTCTTGAGTGAAGAATTTTCATCCCCTTCTCACTCATGTGCTCGAGCCTATGATTCCACAATGTCATATCTTCTCCTATAGAAGTTAAAGCATTAAAAAAATTACAAATACCTTTGCATAAATACAATGTACCAAACTTTTCTCCTTTTTCTATTACCAGGGCTCCTTTAGTGACCTTCCAAGTTTTATCTATGAAAGTAGTTACACAACCTTCACCTCCCAACTACCTTGTTGAAATCATATTTTTCTTCAAATATGGAACATGCCTTACCTTATTCAATAGCCATCGATTTCCATTCTAGTGTTTTATGAGAATTGTACCCATTCCAATGATTTTACAAGGTTTATCATCACCCAATTGAACCTGTCCAAAATATCATTGAACATAGTCATGAAAATGTTTCCTATCAAGTGTGGCATGGAATAAGGCCCCTAAATCTACCACCCAGGCATCAACAAAATTTTATAATGAGATAATCAAAGCATCTTGCAACACATCACCTATCACATTTGCTTCATGATTGTTTTCTTGTTGTGTGTCTCCTTCTTTTCCCTTCTGAAACTTGCATTCTTTCTTCAAGTGTCCTTTATTCCTGCATTTCCAGCACACTATCCCTGATCTAGACTTGGATTTTCCTTTCCTTGACTTACTGCAATATGTTGGGCTCTTTCCTCTTTCCATTTTTCTTCCCCTAGTCTTTGCAGTCAAAGTATTTCCTAATGTCTCACTGGAGATTTTTTGTCGCATTTCCTCGCTAAGGATTACATCGACAACATCATCAAACTTCAAAGTACTAGATCCAGAGACATAGTTACTAATGGCCATAACTAAACCATTCCAACTTTCTGGAAATGAGCACAGAAATAACAGAGCCCTAACTTTGTCATCAAAAGTTATCCCTACAGAACTGAACTGGATGGTAACTGTATTAAATTCATTTAAATGATCAGCAACAAATCCACCTTCTGACATTTTCATATTAAATAAATGATTCATAAGAAATACATTATTTGAGGCTGAGGGTTTTTCATATAGTTTTTCCAATGAAAAAAGTAAACACTCTATTGTTTCCTTTGAAATATTAAATGCTACTGATGCCACTAGGCACAACTGTATTGTTCCAAGTGCCTTTTTGCCGAAAATATCCTATTATGTGTCTATCATACTCGTTGGTTTCTTTTCCTTTCCACTCAATGGTTGGTACAAATATTTCTGGTACAAATAATCTTCCATCTGCATCTTCCACAACTAGTAGTTTTGGTCATTAAATTTGTCGACCCTAAACCTACCATCTTCCACCATTTCTCCCACTTGAACAAGGAACCCTTCTCTCCTGTGAGTTTATCATCCAAATAGACCTTCAGCTTTGATACTAGTTGTTATATGATTATATATTACAGAGAAATGGAACACGTAAAATATATTGCAGAAATATAAACACATAAAACAAGAGAGACACAGATATATGTGGTTCACCCAATTTAGGCTACGTCCATGGAGAAACAACTAGTCCTTCCTTTTATATTATCCAACAAACTAAAGAGATATAGCCTACAACAAATCTATTGTAATTCCCTCTTCTCTCTTGCTCAATAGTTTCTCTCTTTCTCTCACAAAATACAAATCTACCTAGACACAATATAATTCCCTCATATATAGCGAGGGGTTGCATTCTAGGGAAAAAAACCCTAAATGAAACATAACTCCTACCATCAGATCTCTGCCTAATGAACAACCTAAATTGACTATGAAATTACAACATTTTACAAGGCATTTTTACATCTATTTTTAGCTTCAAGGGCACTGCCCCTACCTAGACCCACCTTGTAGTGCAAATATTACCGGTGATATTGCTGCCACATTACGAATTGAGGTCCAATGTGGTAACACCTTTGAATAAAGAAGATAATTAGGCTCCACACCCAACAGGCCTGAAATATTTAATGTGTGAGTACACAATATATCTAAGAGATCCAGTAGTGGAAATGAAAAATGCCACTTTATCTTTGAAAAGAATCTACAAGCTCTCCCTTTCCAAAGTGCTCTAAGGAGTCTAAAATGAAAAGTCTTCTCTAACTAGACATGAGGATATATTTATACAAAGTTAGGTGACCTTTCACCTTCCATGACTTTTCAAATGCCCTCATGACTTTTCAACTTATTTTATTAATTTTCAACTTCTTTTGTTATAATTTATATTTCATTCTTATTTATAATTCTACTTTATTTCAATAATTACATGGAAATTCAAAATAATAAAATAAACATCTTTCATGGCACTAATTCAAAAATAGAAAAAGGTATAGTCTAAACTTGAAATTGTTGAGCTAGGTAAGTGTGACATGCTTTGTAATCAACAACTATGAATAATGCTTGTCTCAATATCAGGCTTTGATATGAAATATCACAGTAAAAAGAACTAGACACTATTGTCTTCTTGTTTTCTTCTACTTAGTGGAATATCATGGAGAGCATTGGATGCAACTTTGTTGGTTCTACCACATGTTCCACTCTTGGTTTTTTGGTGGGATGTAAATCATTTTGAGCGATGGCCATCTTACATGAATCTATTTATTCTCAAATTTTTTGTTGAATGTCTTGTTTTGGTCTCCCCACATTCTCTGAGAGAGACTATTTTATCAGACTTGATAAGAACTGCTATCATACTATGACATTATTGATAATTATTCATTATCTTGACCATATATTTCCCCATCTTCCAGTAGGATTCGATGATCAATCTAATTTTTGCTTGAGCCCGTTCCCTATCCATTTCATCCTTTCTTGGTAGGTTGACTAGGTAATTTGGATATTTTGTGTACCACTCTCACATTATGTCCACAATAGTCGAAGTATACCTTAACAGTGTGTATTTTTCCTTATGTTGATTTTGAATGGCCATGAGTAAGAAGGCTACCTTCTGAAGCTAGATTAGTTCTTTGTATAGTCATTTCATGACATCTTCTAGTATTTTGATTTCCTCCAGTGTTGTTTCTCAGAATTCATCTTCATAGGAACTTGAGCCTAGTCCAAGTTTTATTCTCTTTCTTAACCATCTCATTCTCCTATTGTGAATTCATCATATTATTCTCCAATTCTTTAATATTATTAAAAAAATCCTTAATGTTCTTCTCTTCAAAACTAGAGAATGCAAATCCTACAACATTTATTGCAATAGGATTCTTCACAGCGCCTACCTCTATATCTCATTTAGTGGTCACTAAGATCAGTTTGGTTGGTTCTCAAGCTAAGTACTTCTTCCTTTTCTTGAATAATTCTATTTGAGCCGTAACTGAATATGAATCTTGAAATATCTAGAACTTGATTTTATTCTTCAATAGAGATACCCATCACCTCGAGTGGTAGGTTCCCCCTGGTGAGTGGTGTATAAAGCTAAATATCCATGGAGAGAAATATGGCTTGTGGTTCATTTTCAGCTTGTTAATTTTTCAAGTATTTCTTCTTCACGCTTCTTGCTAATTCCTCTTATTTTCTTATGGCTTCTTCCTGGTTTCTATTTTCTCCTTCTTGTATCCACCTTTCCTCTTCTCATTTTCTATTTTTATCTTCCTTATTATTCCTTTTATCTTCCTCTTTCCTCCTTTTATCCTCCTCTTTCTTGGCTTCTTGTTATTATTTTATCTTTTTCTTCCTCTCTTTCCTTGTTGTGTCTTTCTCCGTTTCTCTTTTCTAAGAATATTTCTTTTCCTAGGCATCTTAGCTTTTGGATGATCCCTTTTTGTACATTTGACCTAATTTGTAGATTGGAAACTACTAATTCCATTTCGTGCATCCAAGGATTTTGCAACATTGTAAAAGTTCTTGAACTTTCCTTCCTCTTGATCAATGCTCTGTGTGTAAGGACATTTATATTTTAGTTTTTTCCACTGATCTGTGGTAATTCCCCTTGAATAATATATGTGAAAACGTAGTTGACCAAACCTAAGGCATTCCATATCAATGCCCTCTACTTCTGCTTCTTTTTAACTTCTAACACGGTACATGCCTATAAATTTCGGGAAAGGTGGCCATGCTTCCTTCTTTGCATAGACTATCATACCTCCAAGTCTTGTTGTTACCTAATATGTGTTGATGATTGTTGTAAAATTAGAAAAATTTAAACAAATCAACTCCTCGAATCTTATTATCACAATGAGATAGTGAGACAATGTGGTCAAAAAATCAAACTAGAATTTGCTTTTCTATGTTTTATATTTTTATTTTATAATGTACGAACATGCAAGAAAATATTTACATCGACAAATGCAGAAGTAATATATACACAAAAACTACAATGTTTATGGTTGAAAAGTACAAAATAAGTAAAAAGAAATTGAGTAAATTGAATCAGATTATTAATGTAGAAAGCTAATCAGACTTTAGGCTGAAAATCCTTAAGTTTTGTAGAGCATAAGTTGTTATAGACACAAGGAAAAGGGAGCAAGCTAATCACAGATTATGCTAAAAAAAAATTAGTTTTGTAGAGCATAGGTTTTTGAAAACAATAATAGGAACTAAATAAAAAATATTTTAAATACAGAGAGATATTTAGAAAATAGAACTAGAGAATAAAAGAATGATTTTATTAAATTGAACAAAATGCATCCAAAATTTAAATTGGCAAGCTTATGCGAAAGCTCCTGACCAACCTTATTATAGAATACTACAATGTAGCATGATCATATACAATAATATTAGAACAAGAGTGAATGATAGCGAAATTAAACCCTTCGTTCAAGTGTATGTGTGGGTAGCTTTCTTTATGAAAATAAATAGTTGTTAGCACTAGAAAAGATAGTTGGATCTTCACACATCAATAAATGAATTAGAAAGATACAATATATTAGTAAGATTTTAAAGAATTTCTTCACACTCCTTCAAAATGAAATTCCTCCACACTGTGAATATTTTCAAACACCACAATATGCATAATGAAATTCCGTCACACACTTTAGAGGACTCTACACATCTGCACCAAAGCAACATCCTAAGAATTTAAAATGGTATTTGAATGAGCCATGGAAAGGACCATAGGGAACATATGAAATTGTGTATGTGTAGAAAATACTTGAAACCTTGCAACTATTAATGAGATCAAATTGATAACAAAAGACACAAGATTTCTATACCCAAAATCTGCGGAAACAAAACAATGAATAGAAGCAAAATCACACATAGAACAAAAAAATTATCTGGGGAACCCAAAAGTGAAAAACCACTCTTGCTTTAAATCAACTGAGCAATGTGATCTCTTACCTTGTGTAACTCCTAAGAGAACTTGCTATGCTTGCCTCTCAATCCTTTACACAAAAACCTATGTACAATGAATAAATAGATTTTTGCCTTCATTCTATCTCCATTGGAAATTTGAATTAAATGACCTACTAGGCATAAATTTAGTAGCTACAACTAGTTAACTAAGAATCAACTGAGTTAAAAAAATCAAACTACTCAACTAAACTCAAGAACTCAAGTCTATCTCTATTCTTGAACTAGAGATCAGTTATCTGGCATACATTAGAGTTTAACACCATTAGATAGATAAATTTTAGCTATCAACTAGTACACTACTCACTAAAAGCCATCTAACTCGAATTAATTGATAGTTAACTAGTGATAGGCCACATCACACATGTTAACTGACAACTAAGTTAAATATCTATGAGAATGAATTTGAATTGGCATAATTGACTAAGGCACAAGTCAAAGAAAGCATTTATTGCTGATGATGATGATGATGATGGTTAACGTCCACTGAGACCAAATTGGTCTATCGGACCTATAATTTTCTTAGTTTTTAATTATCTGGCTCCTCATCTTTCTTGGCGAGATTAGTGTTGTAACTTTCTTCTTTTTCTCTACAGTCTTCAAACTTCCTTTATCTTGCATTTCCTTCATCTCTTTTGGTTCTTGGGACATTGGTGTCTTAGCTTCGTGATCCATTGTGTTCGTCCTTTTGAAGGTAGTCAGAGAAGAAGTTTGGTCTAGGAGATCTGCTTTGCTGTTGAATGAAGATTTATTTTGTGTGGTATTCGAATCCTCATCACTGTTGATTCTTGAGGGGTTGTTGAGTTCACTTTTTTGTTGTTGGGTGGGGCTTTCTCCCTTCTTGTCTTGAGAGTTGTTTCTTTCTTGCCCGATTTCTTGTGATTCAGAGTTTTCTCTACAGTATTCTTCTTTGATGACAATGTAGTGTTGTTTTTGTGCTCCTTCCCAACATGTAGATCTGTGGTGGTTTTTCCTAGCAAAATTTTTCTTGGAGGCTTTTGGGAAATTTTTGGCTAGATGGCCTGTCTCAAAGCAAGATCAACATCTGAAGAGGACACTTTCATAATCGAGTTTTTGGTTCCAGACATAGTCTTTATTTGTTAGGTTGATTTCAGCTAGGAGTCCGGCGCTGAAGTCCATTTCCACACAGAAGCATGCATAGGTGGTTTTGGCATATTCCTCTGTTTCTGGGCACCTGCAATAAAATTCCCCAATTGCATTTCCAATGGCTTTTAGTGAGGAGAGGTTCCAAAGATGCAAGGGTAGACTTGGCAATCTCACCCAAACTGGTGTTGAGGTTATGACTACTGTTGATGGATTGAATGATGGATTCCATGGCTTCATGAATAGGCCTGATTTTTCCCAAAACCAAGGGACGGAATCTAGAATACATTGTCTGCTTTTAGGATTTTCAAAATCTACTATAAAGAAACCCCTAGCACAGCGGTAGATATTAATCTCATCAGAAATGACAGGCTTACATACCTCCGAGATCTAATTGTGGAGAGCTGTCAGCCATGGCCAAAAACCGTTGAACCAACAAATTAGGGAACTTTCTAAAAACTTCAAAGTCTCATCGAGTGAGGCCTGGACCACCTAGACAGTGGAATCTGGGGCTTCACTGAGGATATGGGCACGAGCTTGCCCTCCAAAAGCGGATGGAAATGAGCTAGTAGCTATTTTCACGAAGCTGGGAGCCATATTTTCCTTGCGCATAGAACTCAGCCACAGAGAAAAAAGAAGAAGATAAGATTAGATCTAGATCTAGTCGCGGAAGATTAGATATAGAACCTAGCCGCAAAGAAAATTAGATCTAGATCTAGATCTAGCCACACAAGATTAGATCTAAAACCCAGTGGCTGAATATTAGTAAGCTTTTTAATCTGCAAGAAACCCTTAGAGTATTTTGATTGCACGGCCCATAAACAAATCTATGGATCTGAACCAGCGCTTGTTTCGAGTCCTGCTGAAGAGGTTACCGTGGCAAAGGAAATAGTCGATCAAAACCCAGCCGCGACAGATCAGCCGCAATAGAACCATAGATCAGTGGCAGAAGAGCCACAGAACAAACGTGGGAGCCGTAATTGTAAATCAAAGCCATTTCTGCAGATCCTCAAAAGCAAATTCTGTGAAAAAACCGCCCGACACCACCAAAGTGGATGTGAAGATCTGGAAAAAAGAATCAATGACGTGCCGATGAAAGTGACGAGATTGGAATGAATAATGGCAGAGCGAAGAAAAAACTCAAAACCTAGCTACAATTTAAACACAACCTAGTAGCGAGGAAGGGTTTCTTAGAAGAAAGCTGTCCACTTAGATCTATCTTCCACTCTACCAAGTTCTATGTTGTTGTAGTTTCTCCCTCGTAGCTAGAATATTTTTTTTATTTCTTCCATGTAACCTATTTTTCAGACCCATTTTTCCCATCATTCTCTGCTTCCTGAAGTTTGGAGACTCAAATCTCTTCTGATGTCGCTTAACCAAATCCTCTACCCACTTAGCTCAAACTTTCCCTATACTAGAAGTCTCTGACTAAGTGGAAGCCTCCACTCACCCTAGGTCATGGTCCTCATCATCATCATCCTACTAGTCAGTCCAACTACTAAATAACTTATATTGAAACTGGGATACTCACTGAGGCTCCATCTTGAGATCTCTATCTCGCTCTCGCTCAACCAACACATTTATCCTTTGAGAACTATCTACCTTACTTCTAAAGAGTACACATGCATCAACCTCATATTTGCAGAGGTTCTCGATTCTAACACTAATCTACTTGACCTGTTCTAAAATAGAATGTTTGAGGTAGGTCTTTCCTTTGCTAAATACTACATCATACCCTTTGTCTTCAAGGACTAATACTGAGACAAGGTTTTTCTTCAAACTAGGAACATACGCCGCATTCTTTAAATCAAGAAGGGAACCAAAATCCCTCTTGAATATTACTGTGGCAACTCCTTTGGTCATATATCTACCATCATCTCCAAGATCGATATGGAATTACATGTCTTTTTTCTCCAACTTCTAAGGAAATTTGCATTCCCTGTCATGAGGAATGAAGCTCCTGAATCAATTTACAACACATTACCTTATGTAGAGCCTTCAATGCAAGATATTCGAAAGAAATACAATTGGAATAGATAAGAGAGTGGTTCTACTACTACTATTGTTGCAACATGCTTGTTGGATATCTTGTTAAGACATTTTGTAGCATAATGTCCAAATTCACGACAATGAAAACACTTGATCTTACTAAGATCCTTCTTTTCCATGCTTTCATTCTAGCTATATTCGGGCTTTCCTTGGGCCTTACTTCCCCTATATTTCTTCCCTTTTCTAGATAAAGAAAAGTTCTCCTCCTCATCTATCCTCGCTGACACTCCATCCATGGTGCTCGTATTTTTTTCTTCTTACACAAGATTTTTCCATAGTTTCTCCTAGTCAGTGAGGTTATGTCTGCCATTCATAGCATCCTAGAAACTTTTCCAAGCTTTGGGAAGCCCAAGAAGAGATAAGATCGGAAGGTATGCTATTAGAATTGTCTCTCCAAATCCTCCAAGTTCATCACTCACTTGAGAAAACCTTGATAGATATGAAGAAATGCTCTCATTTTTATCCATTCCAGTGTTCCTCAATTATTCCTTCAAAGCTATTTTTCTCACATCACTACATATTTTGAATAGATTAGTGAGGTCCTTCCACATCTGGAATGGTGTCTAATTCCCATGAAAATTTGGAACAACATGGTCCATGATTCCTTATAACATCATCCTCCTAGATTTGGCATTATCCTTCTTCTATCGAGTTAGTTGTTGTGCATACCATGCAAGAGGTTGATTTTCCATGTAAATAAAATAAGACCAAGGTCATGGGACATGTGTTCCAAGACCAATGTTGGTCAAACATTATCATGGCCATCAATTGTGGTTTATTAATGGGTATGGAAATTGGCAAAGGAAAAGAGGTAATATAGCTGCCTTTCTAGATCTCTATCTGCCTTGCTTTTCTTGGATTGTTACCATTGAGCCCCTCTCGAAGATACTCCACATTGTCATTGTGTGAAGTTCTTACCATATTGAGAATAGAGTCTTCCTACATCTCATTTAAATATCTAAGAGAAAAATATTTTATAGATGGAATCTGCACATTCTCTTCTTGATAAACGATCATAGAAGGCTCATAAAATCTCAAATTTTCCACATTCACAACTGAATAAATTTTCATCAAAGGTGACAAATCTAATCAGAAAGTGTCGTTACCAATCTTCTCAAACATTTTGAAAAGACCATACCTGATTGGCTTGAGATGTTTACCTTCACCTTATAATCTTTGTTTGCTAATGTACTACCAAACTTGATCTCCCACTTGAAAATCATGATCAACCCAATGTTTATCATGTCTTTCTTTGTACTTGGCTTTGATTTTCTCCAGTTGTTCTTGTACCCTTTGATGCACTAATTGGATATCTTCAATGAGATGCATGGCTTTGTCCACTTCACTATGTCCATCTATTGCAATATTGTTATTGGGAATAGTGTCCACTTAGATTTGTTATTCCCACTAAGACTGGTAGCTATCTTAGAAAAAAACAAGTTAAAACTACTTTCACTTTCCTTTATGAAAATAGATAATAGGGGAACAAAGGACACCAACCTTTGTCTTGTGCTTGGTTCCTTGCCTGGTTCCTCTCTTTCTCGATAGATCTTTGCCGCTCCTTCTTCGTCTACCCGGCTTTAAAGAGCACCTATGGAATCAAAGCAACATAATACTATTGAAGAAAATAGATCTATAGTCATAAACAACACATGACCAGATATGTATTGACCACACAAATGCATATATAATCAGACATACAAGAATGTGGAGGAAAACTTGAATAGCTTTATTAATATCAAGAATAGCAAGAGGATTACAACCAATTGTTCTGACCCAGCATCATCCTCCAGCAATAAAGCCCTTCTTCACCTCAAGTAAATCTTAGATCACCCAACACTATGATGTTACACCAGAAAACCAATAGCACTTCTCTACAAGATACAAGATTCCAGCCTCTGGATCTCTGTGATGAGGGATCCATATATAGATGATTGTAGGGGGGTGAGTCAGCTTCTGGGATTTCGATTAGTGTCCTCTCTCTGATAGTTCTTGGTTCCACTTGGAGATTGATGATATCTTACTCATCCCTAGGAGAAATCAGAGAGGCAAGTGTCAGAGGGGAAGTTTCTAGAAGATTCTATGATCCTCGACCTCGCAAACTGTCTCTACCATTTGTCCATTCTTTCCCATCGCACCGTACAGAGGGGCCATCCAGTATGCATCACACCTTTTACACTGGGAAGGTAGTATGCATCGTACCCTCTGCACAGGTTATTCTGTATGGTCCAGTTTTGACCAGTTCTGAGCAGTTTTCTGTGGAGATCTTGTGGGAGATGATGTAATCACCTGACCTTGTTCCTTTAGGTAGTGAAGCAACACTTTTAGGGACTTAGGAGCCCTTAGCTTATGGACATTTATGATTGGGGCTGCAGTGCCCAAAAATTTCTATAACAGTTGCCCCCTAGAGCATGAGGTCATTAATCTTTTGATGTCGGGTGAAATGCTTTATCATGAGGATCCGAAGTTTTTTTGAGCTGGGAGGTGACCTGTAATAAGATATAATACAATACATTATCTTCATAATATTTGTCATGATCTAGCTGAGACGAGCATTCCCATGCTCAGATTTATAAATTCATTTTCATGTAAATAGGACAGACGACCGTCTGTGTGGCAGACTGATGATTCAGACGGAGTCATCATCCTTTGATTTGGATGATCATTTGTTCGACAATGATGTACATTTGATGTCTTTATATTCTTGAATATATCGCATCCTGGATGGATGAAACTAGATCCAGGGTCTTCAAAACTCGTTCAATCTTCACTTAGAGTACAAGTCGATCCATGTGAAAGATGTTCTGGAGTCGAACATGGAAAGACATCACCTGATTACCAGCCAATGATGTAAGTTCTTAACAGGCGCAATAGGAATCACCAATAATGACAATGATTCTCAAGGTGCTAAAGTAAAATTTGCATGGTTGAAAAAGGGACTTGGCATCGAAAACCATGAAAAATCTCTCGATCGAAGGCCATTGATGTCAACCTATCGCCGAAAGTGAGAAACTTTCCATTGAGGCGTGCAAGCTTCAAAGTACTGAAAGGGGTTGTACCTAGGTCAACTTCTTGGATAATGAGCTGATGTCGACAAGAAGTGACCCATCATAGGAGGGCCTTAATGAATCCCACATCTACGACATGGAATGGAGCAAATGATTTTGGAGGTGAAAACGATCTGATGATACAGGGTTCAGGGTGGCGGTCATGAAAGAATGGAGTGTGAATGTATTGCAGCGGATGAGACACAGGTGAATTCTCTGAGCGACTTCTCTTGAACATACTGGCGACAGTTGACAATGGATGGTGTGATGGACCCTCAAGGTACTACAGCGATGGATGGTGTGATGGACCAATGGTAATATGACTGATGAAGGGAATAACCCAACCCAACTCGGACGGAGTGAAAGTGTCATGTTCAAGAGCGACTCGCTACCAATAAAGTTTCAAGTTTTCTTCCAAATTTTCCCCAATCATTTCTAACCAGTACCTCTTTATTTTTGTCAATATTGAGGAGGATAACATATGCTTTTTCTATAATCTACCCGTCGGGTGAACCCGTCGCTATGTTTTAACGAGCCTAGTGATAGTGAAACTCGTTCTCGTCCATTTGGACAAGTTTGTCGCTATTGGTTTTAACTAGTTTAACGACAATGATAACTTGGTCCTTTTTCACTTTTAGAGAGTCTAAAAAAGAGATGGAAAGGAAACTCCAATGATTATTTTTTGTCATATAATCCCTTATGTCCGAAAAAGCGTAAAATAATACGAAATGGATGAATTTTCGATAGTTTTAATGAGCTGAATAAGACAAGCGCTTGATCTTTTTGTGTAATAATCCCTCAGGTTCAAAAAGATTAAAATCTAGAGGAGGGATAGAACTTCCGATGAATTTAACGTGCTGGAGAGGCTAATTGCTCGGCAATCTTTTCATATTTTATGACTCAATTGAAAAGAGCTTAAAGGAGATTCATTTTTTGAGAAACGAGTGATGATTTCGGGTAGGAGTTGATTCCAGGTAAGGTTCGGAATTTTCCAATCACGGCAGTGTCACAAGGATGGGTAATAGAATCACTCTTCGCAGATGTTCCTCAAAAGGGTAAACAATCAAATGGAGGCATATGATCCGCTAAAATAGAGTGGAGGTGATGACGAGAACACAACCAAGGCTCAAAAGCTGATGATAATGCATTCACAATGGCTATTTACTAGAGATCGGTTCATTTTTTAATCAGCTTAAACTCTTGCGGGAACATTTTCTCATTGCTTATGTTTAATTTTTAACGAGATTTAACTCCACGATAAAACTTCTCGTGCCAGTCATATAATAAGGATATCTCATCTCAAATTCCATTTTTTATGGAGCTTGCACCTTTTAAAGCTTTGCCCTGGCTCCTTCTTTTATGCAAGTTAGGAAATGACCAATCGTACAACTTTAAAGGGTTAGAGGATCTAAAAATTTAAAAAATAAATGGTCGCTCTGGCTTGCATGCAGAAAGGTTTGCATGCCCCCAGGTATAATGAAAAATTTCCAGTTTACCATATAGAAGTTCCTGCTTTCGCAAGATAGTTTCCATCCATATCGTAGATAGAAACACTTCCTCGCTTAGTCCGTCATATCCGCCTGAATCACTCGTGCTCATCAAGTGGATGGACTGGATATTGATGAGACATTCCTTGCAAGAAAATACCATTTAGGGATGGTATTTGACTATTTTCTTTTTCTGAGCCAGGGAATGATAACTGGTCTACGAGCTTGACCACTCTGCCTTCATGTGGAAAACACATTACTCTAAAGGGTGAGGAGACAATGGCCCCCATGCAATAAATATAGTCATGCCCAAGGAGTAGATTATAATCTAGGGGTCCTTGGACTACCATCACATTCATGTGAACAGTTTTCCTTCCCAACATAATGGGCAGATTGGGAAGGATCCCTAATGGTCGACTGGTTCCTTTGTCAAAGCCTGTCATATTTCTCATTTCAGGCATAAGCGATGGTGAACGAAGCACTTTCCAAGTAGTTGAGGAAAGGATACTCATAGAAGCCCCTTCATCTATGATGGTACCAGCCATGACCATTCTGTAAGCTTAGACAATGATTTGGAATGGTACACTAGCCGATAAACGAGGTCTACCTAGTAGGTTCCAATCGAAAGAAACGACTAGGTTGCTTGGAGGTGGGACCGAATAGATGGACGGATTTGACTCTAATGAACTTCATTACTGCAGTAAAGGAATGGGTAAACTGCCCCAAGTTCATAAGAGGTTGTGTTTATGAAAAGAATTTGAATGGTGTTGTTCTCTTTCTCTTCAGTGACTGTATCATCTAAAGATAGACCTTCTGAATGCAAGACCGAGTCAACTGTCGCCCTGACCTTTTGACTTTCGTCAGGTATGGATTCAAAGGGTTTATCTTCAATGGTAGATGCTTCAACCGACCACAATGGCGTGTCGGTTAGATTTTCAACTAGTGATGGACTCGGCAAGAGTTTCTTATATCCAGGAGGGAGCCATAGCGGTGAAGCAGGATGGTCATCCAAAACTCTTTTAGCTTCATCTAGGAAGGGACAACGGTGGACGACGTGATCACCTTCACATAGTTTACGAGGAAAATTGCAATTCCTTTCCTGTCCAGATACTTCTCTTTCAC
Organism: Pinus taeda; assembly: GCA_000404065.3. Taxonomy (NCBI): domain Eukaryota; kingdom Viridiplantae; phylum Streptophyta; class Pinopsida; order Pinales; family Pinaceae; genus Pinus; species Pinus taeda. The sequence goes on along the minus strand of APFE031560784.1, from coordinate 38,500 downwards.
TAGTTGACGGTGTACTTTCAACATGATAATCATAGGTTGACGACACTGGATTGTGCAAATGAGGAGACCAGTCCCTTAAGATCCGACGGATGTAGGGACAATCTCGATGATAGTGGTATCCTTTGCAAATGACACATGGATATTTAGGTTTAGATGGTGCAGTGTGAGGATTTTCGCTAGACGATGCATGGTTGGCCCCTTTTGTTTCTGGCTCCTTCTTCTTATTTTCCTTTTTCTCTTTCCACTTCTTCTCCTTCTCAATTACTTGATCTTTAGCTTTACCAGCTTCATCAAGCGAAGAGGAAGGAGGAGAGGGAGAAACATATGAAGTAGAAGGTTGGAGGGTAACTCTAGTATCATCTAGCTGCTGACTTGATTATTTAGGAATTACGGTATTCTGAATGACAGAGGTAGAGAAGAGACATACGGGGAAGCCAATCATCAACCCTGGAAGTGACAATGTGGCCATATGGGGTGCACCAACATCTCCCCAAGAGGAGACAAGACTAGGATTTCCTCCAAGGGGAAATCCTTGGTTGGTAGACTCCATTTTTTTCAACCTAAAAACCAACGAGGGAACTTGTGATGTTATTCTGATTAAAATAAATTTTAGATGCTTTGACATAAATTGTTTTTTCAATTTTTAAGAGTCAAGAAAAAACGAAAGATGACTGTAGTCGCCTTTGATTTTTAATGAGCCTAAAGTGACAAGTGCTCATATGGACCTTTTCCTTTAAGGAGTCTGAAAAGGAATGAAAGAGATTACTCTGGAAATCTAGACAGAGGGATTACCAAACCAATCGCAAAACTGCAGAATACTTTTTACGGTATGGAAATCAATCTTCCCGAATGTTGTATTCAGTGCATTGTGATCGATAGGGTTGTAGACACATCTTCTTAAGGATAAAGGATATAGCCTGTTGTGGTCTCCCAATATATACTCAACAGTACGTGGGACCACAAGTCCGTACTGGCACTTGTTGTCTCAAAGAGGAGGAATCACCCAACCAACAATGAAAGCGACAGTTACCATGCTTTATGATGCCAGAATACGTCTCTAGCCTAGACTTCTAGATGTTGTGTGTTAGGTTCCAAAGCATTTTTAGGTTCGTTAAATTTATTTTATAGTTGATCTTGTTTAAAAATTTTCCTTTCAGGTTCACCGTATGATGTATGTATACAATTCCTAAAATGCAGTCTAAGATGAAAAACAATTGTTTAATCTTCTTTTGCAATGAAAGTCCTAGCTACTAAGGAAAGAGAACTGAGGGTCTTTCAACAAAGAGCACAGAGCACACACTAAATGCACTGTCCCAAATCAAACCAAGTAGTCTAAAATGCAAATGCACATGCATTTATTTGTTTTCATCCTTCTTAATGTGTGGATGACAAGAAGAATGCTAAGTGCAAACTTGAACTATCTTTTCAAAGCGACAATACTAACAAATATCTTTTCAAAATGAAGTGAAGATAAGGATGACACTTTGAAATTTCAAAATGAAAACTCTTTTCCACACTTGAAAAACTACTAATTCAAATCACATACAAGAGTAACAGTGTAATCAACTATCAAGAACAATGGGATTCTCTTCTACGACTGAAAACGACATTTGCGACACTTTCAGATCAAGAAATGACAATCTGATTATGCTACTTCTTTGTAAACGAGAACTGAAAATGACGCACAATACATAAAAATACTTACAGTTCTTTGCACAATGGAGGTGGAAGTATGGAAGAGAAGGGTGTTTCCATAGAGATATACTGACTACAAACAACAGAACTCCTGAATAGAACTGAAAAGGGTGAAGAAAAACCAAAGTCTGAAGGCAAAATTAACCTTCTCTGACCATCACAACTGCGACACAAGGAATCTAGTATGCATCTTACCTATTGCACATGGGAGGTTCAATGCATACAGAGTGCCTTGAAGAGAGGGTGTGATGGTACCAGTGGGAAACTTTTATCTAGTATTTGGTCACAATTTGCATTTCAGTTTAGGGATTTAGGCTGAGCAAGTGATGTTCAGTAAATATTAATCATAGGGGCTAATCTAAGGAGGTTACTAAAGCCACCATTAGGGAAATTAGACTGTTTTCAGATTGATTGCTCAATTTATAAAAAAAACCCGGAGATACATTGAAGCAACATTGATCTACTTTGAATTTGCATAGCAAATGCAGTTCGAAGGCTAGCTGGCTTGACTTCAGGATCTATTTGTAAGTTTATAAAACAAACAAATATAAACTAGCAAACAATCTATTCGCTCCCTAGTGGAGTCGCCATTTGTTTACCAGGAATAGTGTCCACTTAGAGCTACTATTCCCACTAAGACTGGTAGCTATCTTAGAAACAAACAAGTTAAAACTACTTTCTCTTTCCTTTATGAAAAATAGATAAGAGGGGAACAAAGAACACCAACCTTTTTCTTGCACTTGGTTCCTTGCCTGGTTCCTCTCTTTCTCGATAGATCTTTTCCACTCCTTCTTTGTCTACCCAGCTTCAAATAGCACATGTGGAATCAAAGTAGCATAATACTATCAAAGAACAGAGATCTATAGTCATAAAAAACACAGGACTAGATATGTATTGACCACACAAATCCATATATAATCAGACATACAAGAATGTGGAGGAAAACTTGAATAGCTTTATTAATATCAAGAATAGCAAGAGGATTACAACCAATTGTTCTGACCTAGCATCATCCTCCAGCAAGAAAGCCCTTATTCACCTCAAGTAAAGCTTAGATCACCCAGCACTATGATGTTACACCAGAAAATCAACAACACTTCTCTACAAGATATAAGATTCTGGCCTCTGGATCTCTGTGATGAGGGATCCATATATAGATGATTGTAGGGGGGTGAGTCAGCTTCTAGGATTTTTATTAGTGTCCTCTCTCTGATAGTTCTTGGTTCCACTTGGATATTGATGATCTCTTACTCATCCCTGGGCGAAATCAGAGAGGCAAGTGTCAGAGGGGAAGTTTCTAGAAGATTATATGTTCCTCCACCTCACAAACTGTCTTTTCCATTTGTCCATTCTCACCCATCACACCCTACAGAGGGGCCATCTAGTATGCATCGCATCTTTTACACTGGGAAGGTAGTATGCATCGCGACCTCTGCACTGGGCATTCTGTATGGTCCAGTTTCGACCAGTTATGAGCAGTTTTCTGTGGATAACTTATGGGAGCTGATGTAATTAGCTGACCTTGTTCCTATAGGTAGTGCAGTAACACTTTTAGGGACTTAGGATCCCTTAGTATGGAAATTTATGATTGGGGTTGCAGTGCCCAAAATTTTTTATAACAAATATCTTTACAAAAGATGAAATCCAAAGGAGACTTTGGAAAATTACCCAAACAGGCTTCAGATGGAGACCCGTGTGTAGATGAATGTTTGGCACGATTATGCCTGGTCGTCAGTTTGTGTTTGAAATGTTGTGTTCTTCAACTTTGTTTCCATGAGTTCCCATAAAATTGACCAAAACTTCCCAATAAATCGAGAATCTTGATAAAAAATAATTGAAGTAGGTAGCCCAAAATGAGCCCATACAATTTGGAAGAACATCTTTACAATTTTTTCAACTGTAAAATCTTTTGTATAAGTCATTAACACACACAATTTGCTGAAATGATCCACTACAACATATAACTAATCTTGAACTTTCCTACACATTGGTGTTCCCCTAAAAAAATCCATATAAATATGTTCCCAAGGATGAGAAGGGATGGCAAGTGGAGTGTACAAACCCAATTTCCTATATCTTGTCTTTCTAGTAGCACACATAGAACATCCTTTCATATACCTTGATACAATTTCATTCATACGAGGCCAATAAAAATACATTTTTAGTTGAGCAGCTATGAACATGATAAGCCAACTCTTCAATGTGATTCCCTTCACTCAAAGTTGCATAAACATCTTTAAAATCTTGAGAATAATGGTCAATACAACTTTCATGCATGATTGAGTTATTCCTACGAATGAAATATGCATTAACAATAGGCCTTAATAACATACCTACAAATTTGTTATATATACCTTTCTTATACCTGATAACCAAATGAAATTGATGCAAAAATCCCATCTATATGAAATGTTTAGCTTGCAAATATTGTAAATGTTGGTCAGTATAAATAATCATTTCTTTACCCATCAACTAATTCTTCCATTTCTTCATGCTTTGCACCAAAGCATACAACTCTTTATCATAATTTGGATAGTTAATTACTACATTGGAAAAGGTTTCATAATGATAACATATTGGCTTACCATGTTGCATCAATACTTCTCCCATATCATATTCGCTTGCATCAGTTTCAATTTGAAATGGTTTCTTGAGGTCTAGAAGTGCTAAAACGGGTGTTGTACTAATTTTCTCTTTCAAAGTTTCAAAGTCTTTATGGTTCTTGCCTCCCCACTGAAACACCTACTTCACACTTGTCAAAGCATGTAATGGTGTTGCAATGAATGAGAAGTTAGCAATAAATTTCCTCCAATATTAGGCTTCTCCCAAAAATCTCCTATCTTTTGTTACATTGTTGCATTTAGGTCAATTTATAATAACATCAACTTTAGAGGGATTAATCTTCAATTCACAACCTCCTACAATATGACTTAAGTAAACGAAAGAGGCTTCCCCAAATTCACATTTAGACATCTTCAAATTCAACTTTTCCTTTTTCAAGACATCTAGAACTTGATTTACATGCCTAACATGCTCTTCACGAGTCTTATTAAAAATCATAATATCATCTAAGTATACTATGAAAAATCATCAAGGAATGGTCACAAAAAATCATTCATAACTCTCATGAATGTGGTAAGTCGGTGGGTCCCGCTGGGGTAAATTGGTACATCAATTTCTCGGGGTCCTAACTTTGGCATATGGTTTCCAATTGACATGTATCATACCTTGTTAGAAATATATTTTTGAGGAATACAAATTTTGACTCCAATCGTGATTCAAAGTCTCACATTTTCCCATTTTCCAGAAAAACAACATTTAGGGCCTTAAAATGGCTCTGAAATTTCAGGACCTGTAAAACTACCAAAAATAGTAAATTGTGCTACAATTAACAAAACTAAATGAAATAATGGTGGGGGTCCAAGTTGAATAGGTAGGTGGCCACCAATATCTACCTAGATCAGTGCTACCCCTTAGGAAGAAATGGTCCCCATTGCATGGAGTGCCTCCATGAGATCGAGAACTTCTACTAAACTTGGTCCATGGTGATCCACTTTCGTTGGTGCATGAGTTGGCCAGCTTTAATAGCCTAATTTAGTTGGATTTTGTACTAGCAAGTTTTCTTGATCAATGTGTCCATGATCCAATATGTTGTGGCCTATTCCATGCATTTTCGGTTTAGCTTTGTTGGTGTGAGTTGCTTTGCAATGTCTAATGTGTCCAGTAATGGTGGAAAGTATGGTCGAAGGAAGTCCAAATTGAACAGTAGGTGCAGGACAAGGAATGGGGGAATGATGAGCTCAAAATATTTGTCTTCCATAACCTTGGTAATGGTGTAAGTTCTATATTGAAGTGTTCAAAGCCTTCAATGGGCTCCGATAAGGAATTATTTGTACAAATGCAACCAAACTTTGTCACCCACTTGAAACTAGTGTGGCACCCAATGTTGATCATGTTGGGTGTGGGGCTTGATTATTTTCTTTATTTAGAGGTATCACCGCATTGGACCCTAGTTCGTAATGGGGTGAAAATGTCACCCATTTTTCGCCACCAAGGGGGTCCAGGGGGGGCGACGACGATTTTTATGAGCACCACCCCTGGAACCCGGAGCTAAAAATAGATGTAAAATTATGTTGTAAAATATTGTAGTTTTGTATTCAATCTACGTTGTTCATTAGGCGAATGATCTTATGGTAGAAGTTATGTTTAATTTAGGTTTTTTCTCCCTAGAAGGCAACCCCTCACTATATATGAGGGAATTGTATTGTGGCTATGTAGATGGGTGTTCTGAGCGAAAAAAGAGAGGATATTGTGTGAAAACAAAGAGGAAATTATAATGGATTTGTTGTAGGTTGTATCTCTTCATTTTGCTAGATAATATAAAGGAATGACTGCCTGTTTCTCCATGGACATAGCCCAAATTGGGTGAACCATGTATATCTATGTCTCTCTTGTTTTATGCTTTTTTTGTGTTTATATTTCTACAATATTTATGTGTTCCATTCATTTATAATATATGATTTTCTAACAAATCATGTTGCTTCTTGTACATGGAATTAAACTTCTCTAAGATGTCATGAACCTACTGACAGATGTGATGGATGTACAGATAAATTGGTAGCTTTATTAGCCTTAGATTGTACATGTGTGGATTCTAATTGTGTAGTCACATAAGGCATGTCAACATCAATAAAACACAATGGTTGAAATCCCAAACCCACTTGAAAGGGACTACTATCAGTCGAGCTATAGAGAACTCTATTATAGTTGTGTTGCACATAGGGAAGACTCACATCCTAGGTTTGTGGATGCTTGGAGTTGTACATGTAGAGTATGTGCAATATCATCCCATTGATGACCTTTGTTTTCCCATCATTATGGGGATGTAATGTAGTTGACCTGGAGAGCTTGTTGTCCAGTAGTGTCCAAATTCTCAACCAAAATGTTCTCAAGAAACTGTTATCCTGATCTAATTTAATGGTCCACGGGATCCCAAAATGTAATGACACTTGTTCAAAGAAGAGTTTTGCAGTGTCCTCTATTGTGATACTCTTCTTGCAGGATGCCAATATAGCCAGCTTAAAAAAATTGTTCACGACCTTAAATACATAGTCATTTCCATGCTTGGTAGAAGGGAAGCTAGATAGATAGTCCATGGAGATGGATTCCCATCGCTAGTTGGGAGAAGGAAAAGTTATGTACATGCCTTGCTTCTTGATGGTTAGCTTGGAGATGGCACACAAAATGAAAGATATGATATATTTTCCAACATCCTGTCAAATTTTTGGGCAATTAAAGTGCTTTTGTAGTATAGCCATGGTTTTATCCACACCAAAGTTTCCCATGACCCGACTATAGTGAGCTTCCAAAATTATCTTGGAATACTACTTGAAGGAACACAAAGGATCCCCAAGTAGCATATTAATGAATCCAAGAGGTGGAAATTAGGAAATTTCTTGCCATACATCAGTATCTGGTATGTGGTGGTGAACTCTAGATCATTTTGGTATAGTTTTGGCCATCCATAGGTCTCATGGCTACAAGAGTTGAGAGAAGTAGTCAGTGTTGCAATTGGGGGCTCACTAAGGAAATTTGCAGCAGATTGGTGTTTTCCTTATTGTATTTAAAGTTCAAGTGAAATTGTTGAAGATATGTAGACCACTTTTGATGATGATCATTTTTCAACTTCCCTTATCTATGTATGAATATAAGAGGTCCATGATCAGTGTGGATGATTTCTCCTTCTCTAGAATGTAATGTTCCCATTATCTATGAGATTTCACGATAGAATACATCTCTTTATCATAGGCGGAGTGCTTCTGAATTGTATTGGAAATTGTCTCACTATGATAGGTCATTGGATGCATGTGTTGGGTGAGGACTGTAGTAATAGCATAGTCTAAGGTGTATGTCTCAATTGCAAATGGTTATTTTGAGTCTGGAAACGTGAGTATAGGTGTAGAGTAGAGGTGGTGTTTCAACTCAACGAACGACTTACGTTGGGACTCAAACCATAATTTTTTTCTTTCGCTCCACCCTTGGAAATATGACTCAAAGGTTAAGTGATATGGGAGAATCCCAACACAAACCTATGATAAAAAATTACGATGCCCAAACAATTGTGAAGCTTTGTTAGAGTGTTCAAGGATGGCCAATATCGAATGACTTGGATCTTATCCAGATCAACATGCACACCTTGCCCATATATGATGTAACCAAGATATTGGACGTAGTTCATTACAAAGGTGCATTTCTCCAAGTTGGAAGACAATTTGTGTTGCCGTATAGTTTGAAGGACCTTTCGGATTTGTTACAAATGCTCTTCCCAACTCTTATTGAAGATGAGGATCTCATCGAAATAAACAACCATGAATCAGTTGGTGAAGGGTCACAATATGTCATCCATCAACCTCATAAAAGTAACATGAAAATTTTTCAACCTGATGGGCATGATTTGAATCATCCAAAATGTCTTCCTTGAATTTGAAGGCAGTTTTCTATACATTTATGATCTCTATTGGAACTTGATGATAGCTAGACATTAGATTGATCTTACTAAAATAGTTGGCCCCCTTGAACAGGTCAAATAGGTCATCAATCTATGGGATTGGATACATGTTCCTGACAATGATTTTGTTTAGTGCCCGATAATCAATGCAAAGCCTCTAGGTCCCTTCCTTCTTTTGTACAAGCACGATCGGGCTCCCACAAGGTGAAAAACTTGGTCGAATATGCCCTATTTGCAGAAACTTCTGGATCTACAGCTTGAGTTCTTCATTTTGCAAAATGTAGTGACGATATATCGGCTCACTGAGCAGGGGTGCTCTAGGAGTTAGATTGATTGAATGCTTGACCTGATAGTGCAAGGATACCCCTATGGGTGAGGAGAAGATTTACCATATTCTTCCATGAACTTATCCACCTTCTTCTATTGCGTGGAGGCACCCTTCCTAGTGGCCATGGATGTGGCCACGATATTCCACTTACTTTGAGATTGAATAAAAAAGAAGGCAAATTTCCTGGTCTAGGGGATGATCTTATTGGATTTCTTAACAGATATCAAAGAGATAGTGGTAGATGATTCTACTTCTAGTATCATGTATAACTTATTTCCTGAAGTAATAACAATAATGCAAGGCCTAGAATCATACACAACATGACATTTCCACAAGTACGGCTGGTTGAATAATACATCATAAACTTCTAGAGAAGGCAGCACAGTTGTTTGACATAGAGATCTCGTCTTTGGTGAAGCCAACGACAGTGTACATTTGCAGTTCTGGTGTGGTCAGTAGGCCAAACCGCTTCACAACATTTGATAAAATGAAGTTCTATTTTTCTCCCATTATTAATAATGAATTGCATCTGAGAGCCCGTTACCCAAATCTGTGAGTGGAAGAGGCTCTCCCGATCATCTGGATCTTTAGGCTCAATATTTTATATCTTTGTGGTGGCAATGATGTTGTTAGGCTCCACATCAATAATATGCATCCCTCTTTCATTCGCCATGTAGGGTTCTAACTCAGAGCTGGAACATGCATTTGAATCTGAAGGTTTTTGTCCTAATGTATTCTTATGCTATATTTTTTATTCTATAAAAAAAGTTTCATTCTTTTTATGTTTTCTTATAAAATATTTCTCTCACGCAATGTGTCCTATTCCTAACAATTTTTACATTGTGATATATTCATTTTTATATTTTAATTTTCATTTCTTAAATAGATTGGATTGCACCAACATTAATGCATCAGGGCTCATGAGAACTCTATAAGTAAGTGTGCTTGGGCTAGAATGGTATTATGATCACTGGCTTGTTGGGAAATTTTAATTCCTATCATTTTGTCACTTTCTTCTTATTTTTTCACTTTTTATTATTAATTGTATATTTGGTTCATTTGTTGTCATTGGCATGGGTTTTTTCAGGTTTGCAATTGATTTCAACCTTGCCTTTCCATTTCCTAGATAGCCATGGTGTGATGGGATTCATTCTTGTTTGAACATTGGATTGCCATAAATCTTGGAATTGGGTGAGTTGGTCTTAGAAAATTTCCCAAGGGTTGGGGGTGGATATGGTTCTCTAGGAATCCCTCAACAGGTGGGTGGATACAAGCAAATTCCTCAAGGTATGGTGAAGAAATTCTAAGGCTTCCAAAGCTTATTTTGATTTTTAATCTCTTGGCCTTTTTTGGCAAGATCGTGGTAGTTTGAGGTTGGAGGTGGTTTAATCTTTGGATTCACTTGGTTGATTATGTCTTGGTTTATCCCATGATATCCCACATTCATGCTTGGAATTTGGCATGGTAGTGATTGGATGACAAAAAGATTTGGTTTAGCTCAATTTATATTTGGTGGTATGTGGAAGCCCCTGACTTGGTTGGTTTTTGCATATGTTAATAAGAGTTATTTTTCCTATTATGATTTATGAGCATTTGTACTTGTTATTATGTTTCTTTGATGGAAGTTATATCATGGTTAATATTTTGGTTATATGTTGGCTATAAACATGGTTTATGATGTGCTCCAGCTATATTTCTTGTTAGGCTTTGATAAGTTAATCAATGGTTGATGAATGCATGGACTAACTAGTCTTGTTATAGCTCACTGAGAGGGCATTAGACCTTCTTGGTGATTTTTAGCTAAAATATAGGAATTTATAGTCAAATATGCATTCATGACCTATAACTCACATGTTTACGATATGTCTAACAAAATGTCTACTGTGTTCTAGTTATTATAGGTCAATTTCTAACTTCAAGTTTGAATGTTTATCATTGTCGTTATGGGAAATATCATTTTTGAAAGTTATAGGAAGTTATAGGTGGTAGTTTGGATGCTAGCCTAAAAAATTGGCTCAAATATATGTAGCAAAAGGTTTATTAGGGAGAGATGAAGCATATTATGGTAGATGCTTAGGAGGAAATCTGGTCGGCCTATATGTTGATGTCTAGATCCAAAAGAAGAAAGTTTATGTTGTTATTAGAGCTCTAACCTTGGATACGCACCTAGATCACTAGATTGATGGCTAGGGAGTAAGCTTGATGATACCTAGACTGGATGAAAGCTTGAGTCCATCTTAGTCCCACTCGGATAAATTATCCTGGTCAGGTATCTAGTCTACAACACTATGTGTGCAAGAACTCTTCATAGTTCATTTTGGAGATATTCCATGTACCTCTATGAATATCGGTAATTATGAAAACCTCCTTAGTTAAGAGGGAGTGATGAAGAATGTAACTACTGTTGGTCTCCATAATTGTATTTGAGTCATGATGTATTATATTTATCAAAAGAAAGAAAAATAAATTTTATTATTTAATAAATTGACTTATTAAGCATGGTTTTCATGCTTGGAGTAATTTTTTTTAGGTCAAAGTTTCCATTGAAGACTTCGAGTGTTTATGTCATGCGTCCTTATCCATGTCACACTGTAAATACCTTCTTGGGATTTATTTGTCAAAAGAAGATATATATTTTATGAGAAAATAAATTCAATTAGGCCCCTCCACCAAGTCGACCTCAAACTGGAAACGTTAGTCCAAAACTAGGGGGGGGGGGGAACACTATATAAAGGAAGCAACTCAACCTCATTTTTCACTTACTCACAACACGTTTGATCTGTAACTTCTAGGTCTAGCTCATCCGAATAGCTCTAGAAATAGAAGTGACCTTGAAATAACTCAAAAATCAAATTCATCATATGGAAGTCAAACTGGGACGAAATTGTAGCGATCATCACCTTGATTCCAATGGCGTGAATGACACTCAAATCTAATTTTGTATGCTCAAGTTATAGCCGATGAAATTATGGTCAAACTAGGTCAAGTGGTAGTCACTGACGAGGCAAAAATTTCGCTCAGGGACAACGCACAAGAAAAATGGTTAGAAATGGCTAATTTTTTGCCTCTTTAATTTTCCTAATGACCCTTAAAAATTGGATCCAAAATTTTAACCAATTGTTCTAAAAAAATAAAAATATATATATTTTTGGGGTGGCAAGCTGCCACCCCCACCACCCCTGTAATGGTTCCAATGGTTATATTAAAAAATAATGGAAAGTGGTTGGCGGGCGGTCAAACCCCACCAACCCACATGTGTTAATATATATATAATGGGCAAAGTCAATTCAAAACCACCAACAGTCATCCCTAATGGTGAAACCAACAAACACCATATATATAACTTATTATACCAAAAAATGCTCCATGGGGGTTTGATACTAAAACCTCCCACCTTGTGTATGCCTGACGTACGGAGCCAGGAGTGGTCCAAGAGTGGTGAAACCATGAAGAGGGGTATCTTTTGATGCTGAGAAGATTCCTTTGGGGTCCAGAAGTGCTAGTGTCAAAACATGAAATTTTTTTTGGCATTTTTACACGATTATGTGCTACAAATCCAATCATGATGTCCATGTCCACATCTGAGATCTGGATTTTTCTTCAATGACTGAGATTAGAGGTATAAGGATCATTTATGTAAATTTGACTGTAATTCATTTCTTTTCTTCCATGTAACAAAATAATTTTTCCCCACTTTGAGAAAAGCCCGAAGATGTAGCCCACATTAGGTGAAATTCATAATCAAATCATTTTTGTGCCTTCTATCTCATGGTTGCTTCATGATTTCTACTTCTTTTTTATGTGTTTAAGTTACTTGGTTACATGCTCTTTTATATACAATTTTGTATGCACCCTTGAAGTTAAAATATCTGGATCAAGTTTGGCATCAGAGAAGGTCTTCCTGATGCAAGTTACATGAGTGAATGCTAACCAGGAACAAGCTCCAATGAGGAGAAGGAAAACTTAAATTCTTTGATCCTGAAGTGGGGCATGCACCATGAAGATCAAACATGGTAGATGAGGAAGCTTGAATGGAGGAAGAGCTAAATTATTGCAATATCTTCTTCACCATGGTAGATAAAGTTGAAAAGTTATTTGTAGAATATGAGAATGCAATCAAGCCTAAGAAGAAATAACCAGAAAGACATGCATCGATAAATCATGAAAGTGGAAGAGGAGAGCCTCCTGTACCACCCTCTCCATTCTCTAGTGAAAATTCTTCTTCTTCTTCTCATCACCCTAACATGCATCATAGGAATACATCTAAGAAGCCATTTTTTAAGGTAGATGTAAATTTTGACTTTCCCATATATAATGGAGAATGTAATGCAGAGAAACTAAACAATTAGATTCGAAAAATCGAGGTTTATTGCTAGATTCACTAGATCAAGGAAGATGAGGTGAAGATCCAATTAGCATATCTTTGTCTAAGTGGCACATGGAGGATGTTCCTAGACTACAAGGAACCCAAAAAAATAATAGTGAAGAATTGGTACCTTCTCCCTTGCATCGATGATTTGTTAGATCAATTAAAAAATGTTGTCTATTTCATAAAACTCGACTTGCGCAGTGGTCATCACCAAGTCAGGATTGCAAAATAGGATCTATGGAATACTGCATTCCAAAGGAAACAAGGGTTGTTTGAATGGTTGGTGATTCCATTCAGTATATGCAATGGTTTTTCCACATTCATGAGGGTGATGAATGATATTTTCAAACCTTTTCTTGATGATTCTTTAGTTGTGTATCTTGAAATGGAGGTTCGTAGCTTTTTGGGTGTAGTACAATAATGGAGAAGGTTCATTCCCAACTTCTCTATCATTACATCCCCCTTACATGCATTGATGGGTGTGAAGAAAACCTTTCAGTGGGGAGGAAATCATTAGAAATTCTTTGATTCAATGAAAGAGGATCAGTACCATACTAGTTTTGGCCTTACCTAACCTCCAACATCCTTTTGAGATCGAAATAGATGCCACAGGATACACCATGGGAGTTGTGTTGATGCAACAGAGGAAACTTGTATGGTACCATTCAGAGAAATTCTCCCAAGTTGTTGTGAACTATCCCACATATGACAAGAGTTATATGCCTTGGTTCAAAGTGTGAACAAGTGGAAGAAATATTTGATCAGTAAGGAGACCATCATTTACACAGATCATCAAAGAACTGTTCATTTGTGTAATGTAAAGGAGGTTTCCCCCTCGAAGAGGCTGATATTGAAGTCATTGATCTATCTTTTCTTCTATTTTGTAAGTTGGTTACATAACATTTGGTATTAGAGCTTTGGATTCTAGGGTTTCGCTGCTCCAAACAAGTGATCGTTGAATTTTTTTGTATAACATTTTTTCTACTACATTTCAAAATCTTAAATTAAAATGCATTTGAGCTAAAATATCAATGAACCTTGGGCCTGAATTTTAGATATTTTTTGTTGGCATTATGATGCATGTGTTGTACTTGATGGCAACCCTCTCATAGAAGATCATCTCACTTGTATACATTCAGATGAATCTACAGAAGAAATATCAGATGCGACAGAGTGCATGGGTTACCAGACAGCAAAAAGGGATCAGATGACAGTTCACAAGTAAGCTTTGCCATCAAGTCCAAAGGGGGAGATTGTTGGCATTATGGCTAAAGTTTTGTCCTTGATGGAAACCCATTCAGGTGATAGATTACAGTACTTCAAGTCAGCAACAGAGATTGATGATCAGTTATCAAATACTGAAGAAAATAAGGGGTACACAGGTACACCTTATAGAAGGTGCGTACATGCAGGTCGGTGTTACATAAAGTGCGTACATACCCGTAGGTTACCCATTCATAAGGTGTGTACCCCCAGTGCACACACTTCAAGGCAGTAAAGTCTGCACACGTGGGTTTCATATGTTTAACCCTTCGTATTTAGCCGACGGTATTGTGTTATTATGGTTTTGGCCCGTGGTATTCATCCATGATTTGAGGAAGAGCTTGCCTATATAAAGCAAAGGAGATCATTTGGCTTAGGTATTCTTTTGGGTTGAATATCTTAAGAAACTAGATCTGAAATTCTAGTGATGGGTTATGAGAGATAGCTAGACCTAAATCAAGGAGAAACATGAGAACTATAAGGCGGATCTACTAATGAGTTGATATCTCCTCGGCGCATGTTCAAATCTGTAGATCTGATAGTTTGGGTTATTCTTGAAGTCTTGAAATTATCCATATCTGCAGGTACACAAGTACAGTGAAAGAAAAGTGCGGAGATACGCAGGCGCAGAAGCGTTTCAGGTGCGTAGATACGCAGTCCCAGAATCACTGCAGATGCGAAGGGGCGCAGGGAGCTCATTGGATACAGAGCGCACGGACGCAGGAAGTCTGTGAGGCGGAGTGCGCACGTACACAGGGAAGCAGTTGGGAACAGTGCGTACTTGTACGCAGGCATTGCATGGGTGAAGTTGTGTACTTCTCTTGAAGTCTATTTAGCTGTACATGTTTATCATTGTTGTGATCTGGGTTTTGAAGTAATGTCTGATGTCTAATATCATGTTCTGATAACAGTAGTCTGAGAGGTGATTGATTAAATGTTTGTACATTGATGGATGAATGGATCAGGTTCTTAATAACTCATCTTTATGTGATTTGATTGACTAGATCTCGTTGATGACTCACTTGTATATGTATTGATCTAGTGCTTGGGTAATTCAGAAGTTTGGTTGATTATGAGCTTCAATGTTGTTATTGGGTCCAATATGAAAATTGGATGAAATGTGGCCTTTCAGAGTATGTGTTGTGCTTCAGTGTATCCAGTCAGAAAACTGATGAAACGTGGTACCTGGAGGAGAGAAGATTGTAGGTCAGCGCCTACGTACTAGTACTTAAGCTAGTACAAAATCAAAGGGAAATCTTAGGATCATTGTAGCAGGTAGCAGCCTGCGTACTAGTAAATGGATCAGCTAGTACAAGAGAAAAGGGGGTTGTAGCTCCCGTACTGGTATGGGACTGCACCAGTACAAATATTGTAAAAGGATTTTCTTATTAAGAAGAAGATTGAGATGACCTGCAGTAGGTGGTTTTCTCCCGCATTGGGTTTCCACCTTATATCATGGTCTTCATGTGTGTGCCTTATGTATGATGATCTATTCTATGTTACTGCATCTGTTAACTAATAACATGGTTGATAGTGTTCTAATGCACTCATTGAAGATCAATTAACTTAATCATAAGAAGTTGCGAAAGTAGCATATATGAATCAGAGTTTGGAAATGAAAAAGTTTTATTAATGTGATAATACTGATTCACCCCCCCCCCCCCCCCCC